>CAUYON010036583.1:0-96466 GCA_963573935.1 Arctocebus calabarensis
TCAGAAATATTTTGATCATACTGTTACAGATATCCTTCATGGCATTTCCTTGATCACTATATAAAGACATTAATACTCTACCTTTAATAAGTTTCGCCAGTACCCTGCTAAGATGCACCGTAGGTGTGTTCCCACTAAATATACATGCATATAATTGTATTCTTTGTATACTATACACTTAAAAGCAGTTTCTCACTAATACAAGTTTACATAAATCTATAGTGTAAATGTTCTTCAAAGATGCCACTTTTGCTCCCATTTTTGCCCACATTTATCATTTTTTTTAAATGTACCTCTACCTCATCACTGTTGAAAACATATTGCTAGGATTAGAGTCCTACCAAGTGTAGCAGCTGGCTGTGCCCTTGAGCTTGCAACACCAGGATTAATTTTTTCCCATCTAATGAAGGTACATTTACACTGCTACATTTCAACATGAGCAAATGAGGGTGATACTGCCACACATGTGTCGCTCAGGACACTGCTCCTGTCATCACTGACGTGTGATCACCAAACAGAAATTGAGTGAGGATGTGGGTGTGGGTCCATAGTAGAACTACCAGCAAATCTAATCTCATCTTCTTAAAAATTTCAAAAACCAAAACAAATTCTCAGATACCTTTCCTGAATTCTAATACATAATATCACGTATTTCGGGGTATACCCTTCCAAATTTGAGATTATTTTCTTTACAAAATAATTTTGAAATTTGAAACATATGATAAAAAATCTCTAAGTCACTAGGAATTTCAAAAATGAAAGCATGCCTAAGAGAACCATAGGACCCAAAGGAGGCGGATTTAGATAGGAATCTTCTGTATGTCCTGAAGGAAATGTTCAGATGCTTTACTGTCAATATATATGTTTTAAACAACAACTATTTTATCTCAAATATAAAATTATCTTGTAATTTTTAATGTTCTTCTCCACTCATTCCTCCCTGATACTGACTGCCATACTCCCTACATTCAAAATCATTCTCTCATGCAGTGGTTCTCAACTGGGGCTGATTTTTACCCCAAAGGAGGTATTTGGCAATGTTTGGAGATATATTTGAGTTGTCCCTCTAGGGAGGGAGATTGGCATGTAGTTGACAGAGGTCAGGGATGCTGTTAAACATCTTGTAGTGCATAAGACAGTTCCTAACAATTATCTGTCCAAAACATCAAGCACACCAAAGTTAAGAAACCCTATACCAGTGGTTCTCAATCTTCCCAATGCCGCAACTCTTTACTACAATTCTTGTGGGTTGCGACCCACAGGTTGAGAACCACTGCCTTACACTAAAGGGATGTTCACTGGTTTTGTGATTCACAGAAAGGCAGAGACAAAATAATTTGAGAGGGCAAAACACCCTCCCTACAGATGAGGGTGCTAATATCATGACCTCGACCGGTGTTTCTCCAAGTTTAATGTGAACACGGATTCATAGGAATTTTGTTAAAATTCAGATTTTAATTCAGAATGTCTGAAATAAGTCCTGACATTCTGACTTTCTAACAAGCTCCCAAGTGCTGCTGATGCCATTCATCTAGGGTCAACATTTTGAGTAACCAAGAGATCAACAATTCTGCATATGGCTCCTTTGGAAGCAACCTGAATGGGACAAGGGAGAGTAGGAGAGGAATAACTCCATCTCTCCATCTGTCTCAAGATAGTTCTGAAGTATATGACCACAGAATCATTGTTTTGCCCCTGCACGTGATGGACGGTTAGGCAAGGAATAGCTTGGGGGGTTGGAAGACGTGGAACTACTGATTGTGAAAGCACTGATCCATTGTCTTTTAGATTCTAATATTCCTCTTGGGAAATTCAAATCTATGCTCTCATTACCCAAGTCATTCTAGGCTTTGGTGACACAATCAGTCTGCTTCTAGGCTTTCCTGATGGGTGGCATTTGGCACTCTCTGCCAAGCTAAACAAGTCACTGCTACTCTCATGGTGTTACATGTCCAACTAAGTGCCACATCCTCTTCTATTTCTTTAGACTTCCTGCCTCTGCCATAAGGGCATAACTCTGCCAGGACAAGACAGATTCAAGAAACAGCATGAAAACCATGCGGAAGAAAGAATGTTGAAGTTTTCAGGAAAGGAAGAATCTCCTTGAGCCTAGAATATGACTTTAGTGCTATAACTCTATCAAGTCCCCTGACGGAAGAAAAACTAGCATTGTCTGAACATATTCTTGGTTCTTTGTATGTATAATGCCATGTAGTCTCTCCAATAATTTTAACATAACAGTGCTCAGAGAGATTTATCAGTTTTACCTTAAGAAAGAAAGTGCCAGAAAACAGACACAGATTCCTTTTCTGAAATTCTGGAATAAAAGACTCTTGCTATGAATAGAAACATTAATACAATGTTTAGAACCAAAAGATGAAGTCCTAACTCTACTCTGTTATGATTTGCGAGTACTGTGACCAATAGGAAGAGGATTTTGTACCTTTATCCATTGTTCCAGTTGACTGAAAGTGTTTTGATACCAGGCATTTCTTTGTCTTCAGCTTCATATACTAGATACAGATATGTTCTCTAGAGTTCTTGAACTGGCACAGAATATTCTTTAGAAAAATCCTCAATAATTGTTTACTTTTCTTCACTACAGTAATAATTTTCTGTGGCACCAGTAGTGGTGAGATTAGGGAATGTGTCCATTGGATAACACCGTATTACTTTTCCCTACTCTCTCCAAAGTTGATGGATTAGCAGCTGTCAACTGTGTAAGTGATGTTTCCTGGAGAAAAACTTTACAAAATAGGAAAACAAATATCACAAATGAGCAGTAAAAACCCACATCCTCGATTCAGAGTAAAGATGACATTTGAGAAAAAAGAAACAAAAATTCTTCATTATGGGTGGACAAGTTTGGGAAGTGCATTCACTGTGTATAGTATTCAGCAGTGAGGAAAGAAACCTATACCTGTGTGATGATGACCTGACCATGGGCTGCCACCAGACCCCACAGGTGCCATCTGGGAAGCACTTGCGGCTGGCCAGATGCATTTCAATGCTGACTGAGCCACTCCAGGGCTTCTGCCCAACTTACGATTCTCTCCCTTACAGGTTTCAAGCTCTGTCCCATAATTTTCCAGGGACTCTACAAGCAGGAAAATCCATAAGAAAAAGATTTGAGCTAAAAATAAAACCGCCAATAATTATTTGCTATGTATTATTTTGTGTTATTTTTCTTTCCTTCCTGTGTGACATTTTAGGCAAAGAAAGTCTGAAAAATGGAATTTCCCTAAGTTCTTGAATGATAATGCCTCAAGTTTTACTTTTTTTCACTAATTTTACTTCTTATGTATTTATTATTTGGTCATGCATATTCTGATTTTCATTCTTTTGCTTTGGCATGTTTTCAGTATCTTATAGTATGAAAAATAAAATATGATTCTATTGGACATAAAGATAGATTGCATATATTATGAGTCAACAGACAGAGCACATATTTTGGTTTTTTTATTTTGATTCAGTTTTTCTGTTCTGGTTTGGGATGTTTGTGTATGTGGCTAAAAAAAAATTTGACCTCAAATAAGGAAGAACAAAATTTCCTATAATCTGCTTCAGAAAAAGTTACTGGAAACATTTGTTTGAAATTTTTGAAAACCCTTCAAGACATGATTAATTCATGAACACAAAGAAAAAAATTAAAAAAAAAATTTGCCCAAACCACATGAGATACTGTTGCCATCTTCAATGTTGTATTCCAATAGAATATATGGAGACTACAAGTTATGCATCAAATAAGGATGTTCTTAAAGGCATAAAAATGTAACTTTAATCTGACTACTAACTAAAAATGATTTTCTAGATCATTGCGGCTGGCTGAGAAGATGCCTGCCTCTGCTTCCAGTTGCAGAAGCAACTGGTGGTTTAACCATTTTCCCTCTGGATGTTTGACTAAACTAACCTTAGTGAAAATTCAAATGACATCTGACCTCTTACCTCAAGTTTCAGGGGACGAAAGGAGTGCAGAAGATTCCTTGGAGAATTTAAAGCCTCCAATTTCAGGATACTCTGCAGTTAGGGCTGATTACTAAGATGTTAATCTTTGGGAAAAAAGGATGAGACCAGTAGTACGAGTAAATAAGCAGATGGGTAAATATATTGGGGAGATTTGGCACCAAACAAACTATCATTTCATCAAAAATAGCAAAAATAATATCCATTTCACAATTTGTAGTAGGCGCAGGCATCACCAGGGTTTGATCAATTAAGAAAACCTTGGGAAGGAACTACATATCTCTTTTACTGCTTTGTGATTTGGAGCACCTGGCTCCGGAAACATGTGACCCATTTGAAGGTCAACTTGTATACTGAGGCGAAAAGGAGGAGGAAATTAACTTCAATGTCCGCAGTATGAACATAAGTTCTGTTGATGTCCCCAGAAGGTTAGTTGCAAGCGCTCAACTTTGGTGAGTCTGTTCTTTAATTGCTTAGGTATAGATTTATAAACTACTCACATTCTTGGTGGGTAATGAAGATGCCTGATGTCTATTCCACATGAGTTTTAGCCAGTCCTCCATTTGCTCAGCCTTCATTTCTCTCTCTCTCTTTTTCCCTCTCACTCTGTCTTTGTTGTGTGTACAATAACATTTTTGAGAGAATTTCTTATTCTGAGAAATTGTTTTACAATTTAAAATTAAGTATGGTAACAATTTTTGACCATCAGTTATGAAAGGAATCTCAGTGGCGTGCTGTTTAGAGTAATTCACGCTCATGATCTTGCCCTCATTATTACCTTTAGCATTCACAGTATGATTTTGAGCCATGTGGAAGGAAAATGAGGTTTCATCGGCTTGGTTTTAATTAGCAAAATCTGTATTTCTATTTTTCCTCCAATTTGAATTATATGACATGAAAGATGAAGCACACATTTCTGGGATATGGTTGCTTGCTGTTTTTATAACAGTAATATTCAAATTCAGCCTTATGAAAAAAGATAATTAGGAACAGGGACTTAGAAAAGGTCTGCACTAATCAGAGTCCCCAAAGCTTGAACTTCATTAGCTTTGCAGCAAATATGCCTCTTTCTGGGATGAGGTGTTTTCTCCTTCTTTTGTCTGCAATTAAAATGAAAATTCTAACATATGGGACTTTTCCTAACTTAGAATCCTTAAAGGATTTTGTTTTGTCCTGCAAGAAAATATTGAAATGTGCCTATTGTTACTATAAGGATATTTGCTTCATTAATAGCAAATTTACTCCCTGGCTAATTTCTTGAAGATTTTTCTGCTTTTCGACTTAGAATTGAGTTCAGTGGACTTGATTGCACTCCTGCCTACCATCTCATGGTTTCATCCCATTTCTGGTCATGATGATGTTTCTCTTGTTTTTAAAAGTATTTTTAAGATGTGTCCTATTAATGTTGTGTGTACTATCTATCACTGTTCGTGTGTGTGCGTGCGTGCACGCAGAGAGCGTTATCTGTAAATACGGCCTCAAAGCAAAACATTAAAACATTGTCTTAACTCTAAATCAGAAAAGTTTTTAAGTTGTCATATGATCCTTGAGCTATAGGCCTCTGACTGCCTTTGGAATGTTGTAGATCTACCATGCTGTTGGTAAGTCCACTATGCTGTTGAACTAAATTATGTCTTTGCTTTTTAAAAAAAGTTTATTTTTTAGTGTTTTGTTTTGGATGTGAAAAATAAAGATTTATTAAAACTTTTTATGTGGGACCTGGTAGGCATAACTTTATTGTTTTAAAAATGGATATGTGAGTGATATATAGTATGTGTAGAAGTGGAAGAATATAGGGTCAGAATATTTTCAAAGATGTTCTAGTAACATGAATTATTAAGGATCTGGAAAAATGCAGTAGGAATGAAATGATGAAACCAAATATCAAGAGAAATGAATGCTTGACTATCTTGGGGCCAAAAAAGATTATGACAATTGTTTCCTAATTGGTATTTAATTTCAAAAAATTTCATAAAGGACAAAAGAAAATCAGGACTCAGATGATAGAAGGTGATCAAAATTAGAGAAGTAGACACATAGGATCCAGTATTGAAACCAGGTAATCAAGTTCTAGTGTTTAATTTATTTCACTATTCCATGAGGCTTTTAAAAAGTTTGCTCTTTTTAACACAACTTCCATCAATAAGCTAAAATGTATTCTGTATTCACATTATCCTGTTACCTATGAGTTATTACTGTGGCCCTCAAGTTATTCTCTGGCTTTTCCACTCTTGGACATTTATGTCAGCCCATATGGGTGTAAGAACACTGAATACAGTGATGTTAGAGCATTTCACACCTAGGATGTTTTCACTTCTTACAGAGGTGTAAGTCAATCTTTCCCTGGAAACTGTGTGTAGAATGTTTTGTGATTTTTTTTTTCCCCAGGAAAGCAAGGTCAAATGGTAAAGATATTAATCTTTGCTCATTACTAAACAAAAGTCAAAAGTGGACTTTCTTCACACAAATTTTCTATAGTCTTTCTTCCTTCAGTTATTATGTAGCTTTATGGGGGAATATTTTCTCCTTTTTGACTAAATCTTTGCTATAACTGATCCTGATGATAGCAACCTAAATTGCTCCTCCTCATTCTTGCCTATTCTGAGGCCACTAATGAATATTTGGCATTTAATTATGAACTCTCATATTGTTTAATATACTTTCACATTTATCTGGTTTCCACCTAAACTGCCATACACATTAATATTGTAGGTATAAATGCATGCTTTTTAGTATAGGATTTGATGACTTCTGAAAAATGTAGGTAGTTCAACCAAGGTACTGAATAATTTTATTTCCCTGTAAAGTTTCCCTATGCCCCTATTTAGTCTATTCTCCCCAACTCCATTCACAAATACTAATCTGATTTTTATCACTGTGGTTTGCAGTTCCTATAAACAGATTATACACTCTTTTAAAAACACTTCTTTCACTCAGCAAGAATTGCTAGAAAAAATTTGTAAATTTCTATTGTTATGTCTTCAAATTCACTGACCTTTTCTTTTGCACGCTACTGTTTATCCCACATAGGAATTGTCCATTGTAGATACTTGTTTTCATTCTTTGATTTTAAAATATCTTGCCTTTCTTCATGATATTTGTTCTCTTTTAAATCCTTAAGTATGTTGTGTTGATCCTTTCATCACTTTCGATTTGGGGCCTGATTCTGTTGACTGATTATTTTCCTAGTGGCAAGTCACCTTTCCCTGCTTTTTGGTAGAACTAGCAATTTTTGACTAGATATTATGAATTACAAATGTTACACGTTTGAGAGTCCGAATGTTTATCTTCCTTTAAATAATGTTGGGGTTTAATCTGGAAGAAAGATAAATTACAGGTACATTTTATTTTTCTGAGGCTTGATTTTAAGTTTTTACAGGATAGGTCTATAAAAGTGTTATTATAGAGATGATGAAATCCTTTGACTGTGATGCAATGATTTGGGCACTTTTGCTAAGTGCCTGTGTGATCAATGAGATCTCTCACTTTGGTTAGTTGGAGTTCAAATGTCCCCTTGCCCTATTCTACCTCTAGAAATTGGTTCAGCATGTAGCTGTTTAGTCACAATTGTCTTGATCTTTTGGAGTTTAAGCTACCTGGCTCAGTATTTAATGCAGATGCAAAGAGATTGCATTTTAATTTCTGAATCTTGTTTTCTGAATAGTCTCTTATAATCTCACCAGACAAATTATTTATTTTGGACATTGTATTACCAAGTTATAAAATTTCCATTTCATTTATTTTAATAGTTTTTATAACTCTCTTTAAGTTGTCTATCTCTTTACAAGTTCGATGTTTCCATATCATCTGAGGGAAACTGGAGTTACCCTATGACATCATATGTAGGCTGTATTTGTTCTTTTGTTACTGTTGTGTTGTAATGGCTGGGGTTGGGAGAGGGTGAATTAATCATGTCCCTTCTTTTCAGGTCCCCCCAAATTGAGAAATAGAATGAAGTCAGATCAGGATTAAAATTTAATTATGTTAATAATACAATTGCTATTATAATTTTCTACTCCTACAGTGTAAACATCATCTTCAAAATTAACTTTCCCCAATTCCTTCAGTCATTTTCCAGGCTCCATGAATATTCCCTGATTTTGTCTTCCTAGTAGTACATACATTTTTATATTATTTTGATTTTTCTTAATTATTTCTAAAGCAGAAAAATTACATCTGAGTGCTTTTGGTCTTCCAGTTAGATAATGCTTGGGAACACAGGCTACTTTTTCTCCCTGTAAAATCACTTATAGCAGTCTAGTCCACTTATAAAAATTGTTGTTATGAAGTAGCTTGTCATGCTAGACACCAGCATAAATCTGTGGGCAGACTGATTTGGTGTATTGTTTCCAGTTGAGAGCTCCTGGGGTATGTCCAAGTATTGAGCATATCAAGTGCTTTGGGAAGTACTTATTTACTTAGTAGTGACCCATGATAGGCAAACCACCAAGCTAGGCCATGGAAAGTAAATTAAGATTAATGTAAGAATGTTCTCTTCACCTATAAAGTGAGATTAGCTGAGAAAGGGATGTGAGGTGAGGGAGCACAAGTAGACAGAATAAGGAAAGGCGGAAGCAGGCAGTTTAGCTTTTCAGGAGATACAGTGGTGACCTATATAAACCCCTGCCTTCCATAATGTTAAAGAAAATGTTGCAATGTATTTAGAATTACTACTTTGAGTTTGAATTAAATCCATACAAAAGCACAATTATAGAGAAAAAGTTATTGCCTTGACTTTGCTGTCTCATTATGATTGAGAAAGGACTTTTCAAGATAGTAAGGTATCTTACCAAGTGTCTTCGAACTTTGAAAAAAAGGAGTTATTTATTCATTACTCCATTAAGGCATGTACTGATACAATTATCCATCCATGTATTACTCCAAAATTTATTGAGCATCTACTACTGCCAGGCCTGTCCCAGGTGTTAGTGACACAAAGAAATTAATATAGCATGTTTATGTTCATGAAAGATTTCACAGTCTACTTGGGAGAAATTCATAGGGTACTAGCCATGGTCTAAGTGAATTCCACTGCCCTGAGATATCATAGCAGTACCTATTGTTCCACCATTTTTGTCCCAATGTTTTAGACCTTAAGGTCTTCCCTCTTAATAAAATCACTGGAGGAGCCATACATTTAGGTATTGCTAGCTAACTTAAATTGTTTGACAACATTTTGGAAAGAATTGTTTAGATAATTTAGAATAAGATGAACCAAAATAGGCTTCCAGAGGAGGTCACAAGAGCATTAACAGAACAGATAAAAGTACTAATTAATTTTTGTATATTTCAGTATTCCAGGGAGAAGAAAATTATGGTCAAAAATAATGTCATCACATAGAGAAAATCATTAAAATGATATTTTAGAAGTATTATTATAAGAGAAAAAAGTTTGTTCACAATAAGTCATAAAGTGAAAAAAGAATCCTTAAAGAGTACCACATTATGATTGTATATTTTATTGAAATATACGTGTGTGAATTAAAAATATTGAAAGTATATAACTTAAAAACATATTATCTTTGAACTGTTGTATAAATTTGTGGCTGATATTTTACAATTTTTCTCTTACTTTTTGGAGCATATGTTACTTCGCTAATTTTTTTAACATTTGAACTTTTTAATGGATATATTATAAAGATATACAAAGGTACATAAATTGTAAGTGTGTAGGTTCATGGCTTTTTATGATTTGAATATAAGTACTCAACATTCAAATTAAGAAATAGACATTAACAATACTTCAGCAGTAACTCCTTTCCCCATCTTTGACCCCTTGCCATTCACTATCCTGTAATAATTTTGTTAGAGATTTTCATCTCTGTCTTTTCAAGACTCCATATGTCTTGAAAGACCTCTCCTGTCCATATAGAGGTCCTATATGAAGATATAGTATTATGTTAATGTACAACTCACTGAATTCCCTTTGTGGTTATTATCATACATATGGAGTACACAATGTTTCAAGTAGTTAATTGAATATGTATTTGTGAGTGTACTTTGTAAAACCTAAAATACATCATACAGATAAAATTGTTAGTAATTACTATTTTTAATTTCTCTGACCTAGTAAGGAATGTCCTTTAACCAATTAGTCCTTTAACCAATTCTTTACATATTATTTTCTTCCTCCCTTCCTTTCTTCCTTTCTACCTTCCTTCCTCTTTTGCTTGTTCTCCACCTTCTCTTTCTTCCCCTTTTTGTTAAGTAACATGTACTTCACATTATCTTATGTTGTTAAAGTAGCTTTCAGAGTCTAACTAAATGTAATTCAAGGTTCTTCATGTTCCAACACAGTGACTACTTTTGGTCATTTTTGTCCAATTGGCTGACTGGCCTGGAAGGATTGCAGTTTAGTTTGGATGCTTTTCTACTAAAGAATCGGTGCTTGTCAGCTTCCCAAACCAGTCAAGTCAGACCAAATCCCTATGAGGACATGTACACATGCAATTTACATTTGTAAAGGCTCTCTGAACTAATGGATGTAAAATCCATAACAACTTCTCAGCTGGGGAACACCTTCTGGACAGATGTCTGTTTTAACCCAGTAATTACTTCCCCAGATTTCTATTTCTTTAAAAGCAGAGTATTATTAAAACTGAACAACTGTCATACATTATTTCAAAGCATGGTGCTCAAACTATGAATTAATAAAAGACAAGTTAAATTATTCAAATCATAAAAATATGTTAGATTGTTATAATGGTAAACATGAAAGGAAGTCAGTTATGGGACCATTTAAGATATTGACCAATAGCTAAACAGGTACATTTTAAAATTTTCCCTCTTTATGATGAAGTTTCTTTTAACTGATAAGTTATGAAAAAAGATTTTGTAAAAAAAAGAAGCCTCTACAAAATTTTGGTGTCTCTAAAAACAAAGAACTAACTCTGCATATACTGATATAAAAGATCTTCATGATATATCACTATTTAAAAAAGATTGGTATGGAAAATAGACTCAATGTGTTAACTTTGATGTATAGAATGGATCAGTAGATAGGTTTACATGTGTATAATGTTTTTTTGAAGACAATGGAGGAACTTGGAAAGAATGGCTATGGATAGGAAGCAGACTTACTTTTTAACCATATCATCATCTATTGTCTGTATTTTATTCCATGTAGATTCATTACTTCTACAGCAAAAAAAAAAAAAAGAAAGAAAATACAATACTCAACAATTAAAGACCTCAAGAACAAAATGAAACCTTTAATTCCTTTATTCAAATATTTAAACCTTGTGTCCAAATGAAATTGTCTTCTTTCTATTTCCTCACATTGCTACGCAAACCACAGGCTTTTCACGAACCATTTTGATTTATTTCTTCCCTAGTGTTTTCTTTTAGTACACATTAATTAGTGTCTGTGACCAATCACTCATGTTGTAGGGGTGATGGAATCAAGGATGTGGGAAGGCAATGAACCTTATTAATGAAGGAACTTCGGACTCACAGTAGGCTTTTGTTTTCTCCAATTGATGTCTGAGCTCATATACAAAGTCAATAAATCAATCACTTAATCAGTTTGTGATCTTTTCCATGCACAGTAATTGCACAAAGAAAAGGCTGGTATTTCCATGTCCTAAAGGCTTCATTCTGGATTATCTCATGCTAAAAACTTTAGTGTTGTTTTTGATGCTTGATTTTCTGCTTTGTAAGAGTCCTCATTTCAAACAAACTTACTTCTGGTAAACATTTCATTTAGTATTTTTAGTTTAGTTATGTAAAAGCTAGAAAAGAGTCAATATAATCTAACTTACCTAACCAAAACAAAAAAATAAATAAATAAAATTTATGTGCCCGTCTTCCCATTTGTTGGCTATTGTGAATCTTCTTTTCTATGTGAGTGAGACCTCCCTTTTCACATGGGTTCTCATCTGACCCTTGATTTTGTATCAATTCCACCAAGCCTTAAACCTGCTTTTCAAACACTGTTAACTCTCAAACTCCCAAATTTTCTCATCTTGCTATCTCAGTTATCTGAATTTATAGAATAAACTTTTTCCCTGTCTCTTGGCTGTATGAGCTAATAAAAAAAATCACAAAAGCTTTGGGATTGTTTCCAGGATAAATACAGGGTGTCCATAAAATTCGTGTGCGATTTAAAATAGTTGGCTAATTATCTCCATGGCTATTTTAAATTGCACATGAACTTTATGGATACACTGAATGTGTTTTAAATTGGAAAGTGATTACCAGTGCAGAGGACATGAGGCGAGGCACCCTGTAAGGACATATAAGAAGCTGGAAGGCTAGGGATCACAAATTTTTATTAGCTTGGCTTGATAATACAAATCACCAAGAGTTAAGATTAAAAAAAAAAATTAAAACTTAAAAATGTGGAGAGAATTTTTACCTCCAGAGGAGATGTAATAGCTAATGGTACACCAATTTTTCTATTAAAATAAAAAAACTAAATAAATTCATAAATCATATTCCACAGGGTACTTTGCAAGGAATGAACACTAGATGAAATAATGTTGTGAGGAATGAAGGACCTTTTGTTCTCCGGTGGTTCCCAAACTCTCCCCACTCTGCTCCGCCCCTGTCCCAAGGGCCATTTGCCGATTCTGTGGGCAAGCTAATGAGTGGGCTTAGTCCTGACAGAAAGTTTCTGTTGGGGGGAAAAGAAGCTAAAGTAGTAATTTCAGTGGTCATGTTAAGATAGAATGACAATTTGGAAACTTGAGGCTAATATTATCCTTAGTGCATTTGCTGACTCTGAAGCTCTTTGCAACTAACCTTCTAAACAAGCAGACTAAAATCTCTGGAAATTTTGCATAGTATAGGAAGCCAAACCTAGATGGGGAGGAGGATCACCTCAATCTCACTGCCAATGTCCACCTCAAGATATTTGCCAAATTTTGAAGCCATGTTTGCAAGAAGTTGAAAAGCTAGCCTCGAATCTTTGATATTCAGAGCTCAATCTTCTGCAGAATTTCAAGACTGTTGAGATAGATATCTGACAGTATCTTTTTCTATAGCAAAGGAGATGTATCTTTGAACAACACAGTTGATTCAGAAGTAATAGATCCCAAAGAAATCTCTAACGCAATCCAGGGCCAGTTTATTCTCATGTAATTGATCATGTAATTGTTATGATCAACAACTCTGATTATTGTCTAAATGAGGAATGGAGAAATCCTCTGGTGGAAGGTAACATCATCTGGAGTCTCTGAGCTTCTTTGATTAACAGTGTTTGTCCTGTGATCAAAATTTATAACAATCAGATAATTACAAAGATATGATGACCCACAGAAAGGAAAAATCAGCACCAATAAAGGCACGATAATTGAGCTATAGTTAGCAGTCAATGATTTTGAAATAACTGTTCAAGAAATATATTTGAAACATGATCAAGAAAATAGAGAAAAAGTTGTACTAATAGATGAAAGTATAAAAATACCATCAGAGACTTATCCATAAAATGATCAAATTGATATTCCACAACTGAAAAGAGAATCTAAAACTATCAATTAAATAATTAAATTTATCAGTAGATTGGATGTATGTGAGGGCAAGATTAGTAAAGTAGGTAAGTGACCAATAAGACACAACCTGAATTGAAGCACAGAGTAAAAAAGCACAAAAACCAGTGAACACCAAAGCATCAGACATGCTAGGATAATGGAACACACATGTAACCAAAGCACCAGGAAAAGTAGAGAAAGAATAAGACTAAAATACTAATGAAGTGTTAATGGCCACATATTTTTCTAACCCACTGGGAAACATCAACTTATATATTCCAAAAGTTCAGAAAACCCAGAATAGGCTAAGTAAAACAATAACTACATCTGAATATAGAGAAATCAAATTACTGAAAACCAAGACACAGAAAAACCTTAAAAGCAGCCAGAAAAATAAAAAGACACATTACCACCACCAAAAGAACAAAAATTGTTAACCTCTCAACAGAAATATTGAAAACCAGAAGACAATATAATTAAATCTTTATGTGCTAAAAGAAAATAAATTATAATTCCATACATTGTCAAGATACCTTTCAGTAATGAAGGGGAAACAAAGAGTTTTCAGAAACATAATCCCTGAGAGAATAGATCAGCCTAAAGCAGAGAAAATAACTAAAAGGGGTTGATTTTAGGCATAAAGAAAAAAAGTTAAAAATAAAAGCATGAGAAGAGGGAGTAAGGATATAGGTGAGCATGATGAATATCGACTATACAAACAATCACTATTGGGCGGCACCTGTGGCTCTAAGGAGTAGGGCGACGGCCCCATATGCCGGAGGTGGTGGGTTCAAACTCAGCCCAGCCAAAAACCACAAATAAATAAATAAATAATCACTATTATGCCTGAATTATATGTAGATTAACATGCCAGGCAACTCTAACGCAAAAGATCAAATTACAGGAAAATAGACCTTAAAGATTCTAAGAGCTTAGCATATTAAAAATTGGCAACTTCCTTTGCCATCATCTTTGGAATTCTTCTACACCTCTGTTATTGCTCTCTGACACCACCCAAGGCCTTTTCCCTCTCACCCCATGCTGATAGATGAACTTTCTTTCTATTTATAAAGTTTGGCTTTTTCATTTTGGTAGTTAGTCATAATAAAATTACAGATGATGTTATAGTTTGAATGTGTCTTCCAAAGAGAATTCGTTGGAAACCTCATTTCCAATGTTCAGTGTTAGGGGGTGAGGCCTAATGAGAGGTAAATAGGTCTTGAGGGAGGGGTGAATGGATTAATACTGCCTTTATCAAGGGAGTAGCTCCTTATAAATGGGTGAGTTCTGCCTCCTTTTACTCTCTTGTCCCCTTTTACCCTTTAGCCATGGGATGACCAGCAAGATCCTTGTAAAATGACTCCACCTTGATGTTGGACTTTCTAGCCTCCAAAACAGTAAGCCAATAAATTTATGCTCTTAACAACTATCCAGTCTGTGGTATTCTATTACAGCAGCACAAAACAGACTTAGAGAGACTATTACAAAAAAAAAAAAAAATGCCTTTGCATTGTAAACTCACAATAGGTCCTGTTTCTTTATCCTGTATTAAGGCCAGACTTTTCTTCAATTGGTATTGAATTTATTTATGTAGTTTCCAACTTTTCACTTTTTGTTTTTCTTGTCTCTGTATTACCAAACCATTGATGACTCTTAATATACTCATTTATATACAAGTGCTGTCCAGAAAATATCAGCCATTGTTAATATTTTCATAGCGTATGGCTGGATACTTTCTGGACAGCCCTTGTACTTTGAAGGTTTGGCTTCAGTAGACTACTTTATATCCTCTGAAATTTGAGACTTATTAATATTTAACCCTCTATAGATGGTGTCAAGTAATGTTTGGATTGTCTCGATCCCCAAAGGATGATTTCAGAAGGAATGATGATGGTTCATGAAACATTGGGGATGTTCAAAGGCAACATGGTTATTTTTTTCAGACAACTGAAAAAGGGATCTAAAATCTAGGAATCTAGATATTGTCCATGCATATTTGGGAAAAAAATCATAGTTTGCAAAAACATTACAGAGCTTATCATAGGAATTAGACAGAGATCAATGCACTATTTTCTAGTTAATTTTCTTCTGTTTTTTTACCCCACTCTTTCCTTATTTCTTTTTCAGTAACATAACAGACATTTAATCTTGATTTATAAATGTAATTACTCAAATTATTAATTTTTACTTCATTACATTAAATGCCATAGATAAAGTTTTAGTAAATGTTTATCAGAAGAATAGTATTTTAAGATACTTACGATGCTTGGATAACTTAGTTTAAAACTTTTTATGTTTGTCTAAATATTTCAGATGAAGATCTTGGCCTCAAATAACTCTGACCAGTAGTACAATTATATTAAATAATAAATATCAAGCATATAAAAGGAGAAAAAAAATAAAACCACATAACTAAAATAAACATTTCAAAAATATATACCTAACTAAAGAAAATTGTTTTAGGAAAATTATTTTATAAATTTAACTTAATGATTTTCATTTTCCTTACTTTCATTCTGGTAAGGAAGAACTATTTTCCATCTGGATGCTCTATTTCTTTACATGAAAATTACATTCTTAGATGGAAGCTTCATTCGTTGCTATTTATGGAATGATGCAATTTCATTATAGTGGCAGTTGGCAATTCTGTCTTAGAGGTGACCAAATTGACACAACTGTTTTGAAGAAGAATCGGGTATCATGTCCCTCAGTTCATTTCTCAGTTAGCTCAGAGCCTGGTTAAGGAATAGGATGAGAACTGAGTATGTGATATGAGAGTGGTTTGAGATGCAGGGAGGCTTAGATACCATGAAGGGGGAGGTCAAGGACAGAGTTGGGCAAATAAATGAGTTGACCTCAAGACTGCAGTGAAGATTAGAGATGAATTTATGCTGACATCTCAGAAAAAGCAGGAGAGATAAAATTCAATTCGCCTCACTTTAAGAATTACAGCCCTAGAGCTGTATTATCCAGAAAGCACTGCAAGTTCTAAATATTTTACTCTGGTTTCATTCTGTTTTTCTATACCAAGATGGTATGACCTTTCAGAAACTAATTATTTAGCAAACATGTAATTATGATAAATAGTTCTGAAAATGACAGTCATGTTTTATAAACTTGGGGCCTATAAACAAATCAGAAGTTAAAGAATGGAAGGCAAAATATAATGATTTCTCTTCCCTTTCTGTGGCAATCCAAGAGTGAGGAATAACTTCTGAGTGTATTTATAGCAGGCACATAGTTCTGTTACCTGTTTGTTTGAAGAGAATAGAAAAAAGTATAAATAACTTGAGTAAGAAAACATTTTGCCTAGCAGAAGTGAATAGAATATGTATTTTTAATATTTAATTGGTTTCAAAAATGTATACATAATTTATATTGTTTTTTTCTGTATGTTTTAATGGTTGAAGTTTTCAGACTTTTTTTCTGTTTTAATAGTAAAACCAAAAAATACACTACATGAAAAATTGCAATGATTATTTCACTTGGTTTAGCCAAACCATGTGGAATAATAGTTCTCTTAAAAAAAAATGCAGCTTATTTGAAAGAAAATGTGGTTATCATTAATGTTACTTTTTATTTTCCTTCAACTTTCTATCTGATTCAAGTAGTGAATTTTAAATTGTTGTTTGGTAAGTTTATTGAAAATGTGCCATAGTTTGACATCTGCATTCTTAATATATGCTATGTTAGAAAAAGTGTTCTTTTAAGTAAGTATGATTTTAGACCATAAACAAAATATGAGGCATTTTTTTTCCCTTTTGTTTCTCAGGAATGAATGTTTACTCATACCAACAGTTCCCCAAGAGGTTAGCATATTTGAATTGAAATTCACTTGGGAACTTCCATAAATTGTAAATCCCTCTTTTTTCCTCCCAGTACTTTTTCCAGGTTCCTTATAGATATTTGCTATACCTTAGGTTAAGAACTACTACCAGGCATTATACTAAGTTTTGAAGGTACATGAATATTAACCTAGTTTTCAAGGACTTCGGTTTCCAATTCTGACAAGAATATCAATAACATAATATAGTAGCATGAGTGTTAGGTAAAATGAACTTTATGGTGCCAGAATCTAAAACAAACTTATGAGTTAAGGAAAATTTTAAGAAGCGACGTCATGGAAAAAAGAAGAAAAAGAAAAAAAGTGACATCTGAATTGAGGCTTGAAAGATGACTAGACATTAACTAGATATAAAAGGGGGTCTTTATATATGAGAGTGTAAGTATTTAGGAGTGTGGTTTAAGATTTAGGATTATTACAGAGAACATTCTAAGCCAATGTGTATTCTCAGCATATGTCAAAGTATGCAGGAGAGAGTCAGAAAATACTGAATACATTATTGTAGTTTGGGAAAACCGTGCATGGTGAATGGATTGGGAGAAGATAGTCAGAAGGGAGGGGCTGATGATGAAGAGCTAAAGGAAGGAGTTGACCCGCTACCCTGAAAGCCATGGGATGACTTTTAGCAATAGTGATACATAATCATATTTGTGATTAATTTCAAAATACAGAAGCCAGAGGCTAGAGGAAGTGAGATTAATGCAGTGTCTTTGTCCAGTTGTGGCGGTATAACAAATACTTGAGAATGAATAACACGTAATGAAAAGAAATTCATTTTCGCACATTTTGGAGTCTGAGAAGTCCAAGATCAGGATGCTGGGAAGTTTGCTTATATAGTGAGAGCTGCTCTCTGCTTCCAGAGTGCCTTGTTGTGTCCTCACCAGGCAGGAGGTAGACAGATGCCTCTCTTATATGAGCCCTAATGCCATTGATAAGGGAAGGGCCAGATCACTTCTTAAAGGCCCATCTCTTAATACTATAGTATTGACAACACCTGAATTTTGGAGGGGATGCTTTCACTCTACAGCACATAGTAATTCAGGTGAGAAATTATGGTAGAAAGAAATTAATATCATGAGAGTGGCCATGAAGAAAAAGACAATGGAAACAAAATCTCAGACTTATTATTTACCTTAACTAGATATATAATTTTTTTTTTTTGGCAGTTTTTGGCCAGGGCTGAGTTTGAACCCACAACCTCAGGCATATGGGGCTGGCGCCTTACTCCTTTGAGCCACAGGCACCACCCAGATATATAAAAGATTTTTTAAAGTTCCTTTAGATACATATTTATGCTGTCTAACTTCCAGAAAATTTTCATGGGGAATTTGTAAAATGAAATCTCTTGTTTTATATAATACTTATAATTGATATTTTTCTCTTTAATGGATTATTCTAATAAACATATTCATATGTTTCCTTAAGAAAGTACATTCCACAGTTCCTCAGAACCTCTTTAAGTACTGTCCTATTTTCTGTTCCCTTCAAAGATAAATTTCTCAAAAAGTTGTCTACTTACAGGGCGGCGCCTGTGGCTCAGCGAGTAGGGCGCCGACCCCATATACCAAGGGCTGTGGGTTCAAACCCGGCCCCGGCCCAACTGCATCAAAAATTAGCCGGGCGCTGTGGCGGGCGCCTGTAATCCCAGCTACTTGGGAGGCTGAGGCAAGAGAATCGCTTGAGCCCAGGAGCTGGAGGTTGCTGTGAGCTGTGAGTCCACAGCACTCCACCAAGTGCGATAGAGTGAGACTCTGTCTCCACAAAAAAAAAAAAAAGTTGTCTACTTACACTTCCTTAGTTGTCTTACTATCCATCTACTTGTTAATCCAGTCTTGAATTCTTTTCCCAATATCCCCCTCGCCTAGGCCCATAAGGGCGTCTGTGTTGGAATATCCAGTGGATGTACTTCTGGTAGCCACTTGGTTCTTCTTAAAACTGTTTTTTCCTTTGAAACTATGATCTTGGTTTCTCTTCCCCCTTGTCACTCTGTCTTAGTCTCTTGCCCTAAATCCTCCTTGTGTAACTAATCTGAAGCTACTGACATTCTTCGTTGTACATATCACTTTTTTCCTCTCTCATTTATCTTCTAATATCCATTTTATAATTTCAGAAATGAATTAAATTAGATAGATTGATAATACATGCATAAATTATAGCTACTATAAAATTTCTCCTTTGAATTATATATTCTTATTAGATATTCTTCTGTTAAAAATTTATTTGATTTATCCATTTGGATAGTTACAGAGATCAGGAGTTCAGAAGGGCAATAATCCTGTTTATGAGGTCTCCATCCTCATGACCTAATCACGTTCCAAAGCTCAACCTTCTAAGATCATCACACTAGAGATTAGGTTTCAACATTTGAATTTCAGAAGGATACAAACATTCAGACCATAGCAAGAAAAAGATAGTATTCTACTAAGTATACATTAGCTTATATACATCTTAGCTATGACTTAATATACATTTAGTAGTTTTTTTGAAATTTGATTTTGGATAAGAAGTTACCTCTTATAGTTTTGGTGACTCATGCTGAAAATAAACTCTAAATACTTTCTAAATATTATTTCCCCTTTTATTGATTTATTTGTTTATTTTTTGAGACAGAGTTTCACTTTGTCACCGTTGGTAGAGTGCTGTGGTGTTATAACTCACAGTAATCTCAAACTCCTGGGCTTAAGCAATTCTCTTGTCTCAGCCTCCCAGGCAGCTGGGACTACAGGCCTCGGCTGCAATGCCTGGCTATTTTTAGAGACAAGTTCTCACTCTGATTCATGCTGGTCTCAAATCTGTGAACTCAGGCAATCCACCTTCCTCTGCCTCCCACATGCTGGGATTACAGGTGTGAGCCACCATGCTATCTCTTCTTTTAATATATAGTGTACTCCTTTCAAATAATTTAGAGCTGGAAAAATAAAAAGAAATTAATAACAATGGGTTATTAAGTCATTAGATCACCCAGGCACAAATAAAGGACAATGATGTAAGTAAAGGGCTAGATAAAGCCTTGGTCATTTTTCATAATTAATGTGTATCTTTGTATGCTTCTTATATTTTTAGGAATTTTGTGTTCAAAGAGATCACATTTTGTTTTAAAAAATACAAGAATGAAAATGTAGAATAAAAGGATTAATGATTAGCATATTCTTACTGATCAAGAAAACTTAAGAGAAAAACAGAGATCAGGAGTTCACAAGGGCAATAATCCCGTTTATGAGGCGATAATAGGCAAGTACAAGGAACATAGAATCAGAATTCTTACTGATCAAGAAAACTTATTTAGAGAAAAAGTGAGGCAGCTGTAGAAACTTCCAGAACATTTCATCTCTTGTTGTAAGAGATACCTGAACAATTGTTAACCTATTTGATACCTACTAATCAAATTTGGTACCACACTATTAAGCTCCCATGTTGCTCATCCAAACCTCATTTTCTCCATGAAGCGTGGACTCTACAGATCATTCCCCTGTTATCTTGCACCTTCTCTGTTAATGTTAGCATAGGAGTCCCCATCATGTCCCACATTGTTAAGTATTATGGTAGCTGTTTTATGTGTGAAGTCTGGGTCTTGATAAAGTTCTGTTCATTCTGTTTACCACATTCTCCTGCCCATAATGACTAGTCCAAAGAGTGAACAAATAACTCTTGGAATATCAATTGTTCCCATTTCTTGGCATTGAAATATAAAACTGTTTTTTCTTCAGGGGTTTCTGGATTGAAATGACTAGTAATCATGTTCATATCTTGGGAACACACCAAGACAAAAGAAACAAAAAACAAACAAAAACACCCAACAGAAGCAGAGCTTATTTGCATTGAGTTTCTAATCCTAATTTCTAAATTATTAGTCTGTAACTCTTTCTTGACATGTGTCAACTATTTGGATATTCAGTAAAACCTCTGTAGGTTGACCACCCAAGGAAGTGTAATGAACTGGTCAAAATAAGGAACTAGGCCTATTGTACTGATTTGTACACATGGTGCATGTCCAGTCTATGAAAATTAGTTCTACATAAGGTGGTCAGTCTAGGGACATGATCAACTAAGGGGGTTCTACTGTATGATAATACTAGTATATAAACTAACAATTTTATTATTTTGATTAAATACTATGATTTTTGATTTTCTATTGTTTGCAAGAAAATGGATCCTAACTAAAATGCACATAAGCAGAAAGTTGAAAAATGTGGCTAAAAATGTCATGTATCATATCTATATGTGTTAACGTAAGAGCATAATGATTATTTTTTTCCATCTCCTATTTAGTGTCATTCTGCATTCTGTGTTCATTCATTTGTGTGTACTATGTGCACAGATTTGGTAAGTATCTATTATTATGCTTAAGAATAAATAACAATTGCAGTATTTGAAGAATGAAACCCTATAGATGTATGACTTGTCGTTAACTTGTAATTGAATCTGTGTGAGTGAGATCATTTCCATGATAGGTCCGTCATTTTGCCAAATGCTTAATAGTTTATTAACAACACATGATTAAGAGCCAAGTAGCCTTTCATAACTAGAAAATGGGGAAAAAAATTCTATGGTGATTTTCCAGTAATATTTCTCTCTGAAAGAAAGAAAAAGAGAATTTGGAATTCTCAGAACTGTGTTCAACTTGGTATTTTTTATGAACTCTCTCATTTTACCAGTATGAAGAATGAGCAGGAAAACTCAGGGCGGAACGTCACATGTTTGTACGTGAACAGGGCTCGTATAGTAGGAGTCTAATAATGGTAGGATACATGGAAATGCTTTGAAGGAGAGCAGAAATAAAACTTGTAAACTCTTAGACATTTTCCTGTGAGTAATGACCACCAACAGATGTGTACAGATGAACAACAGCTTGAGAAGATGCTCAGTCCATTTTCCCTCTGAATTTGTTTACAGCCTATTGGCTAGGAACAACTATAACAGATGGTGAAAAATTGGACTGACTCAACTGAAATTCCTACTGTTTTGATTTAGAAGAAATAACAGTTTAAATACAAAAGTTTTCATACAATAACCAAGAAAATTCCATGAAGATTATGTCAAACAGTTGGATGAAAATATTTCAGATTGTATATGAAGCCAGCACATTGTACTCCATGATTGCACTAATGTACACAGCTATTATTTAATAAAAAATAAAATAAAATAAATAAAAGCATTCAGTAAAATTTTTGAACAAACATATGAACTTATTCCTATTATTCACTGAATAAAATCTATAGGAAACTTACTTCATTAGGAACCATAGGGATTCAAAGATATAAAAAACAAAAATGTGATATTTCACCTAAAGCCTAAAATTTTGCAGGAATGATGACTTGACTATATACCTTCACGTTAGTTTTATGTCAGCTTCATGTCAGAAGAGAGACAAGGTTAACCATAATGTGTAATGAGAGAATTTCCACCAAAGCACTCTGTGAGATCAGAAGAGGAGGGGTTGGTTGTCCAGGCACATAAAGATGTGGGATTTGAGCTGAGCCTTCAACACAAAGAGGAAAGAAACATGGTACCTATCATACTAGCCACACCTAGGAAATCAGGAGAAATACAATCTAGGCTGGTATACAGAGTATTTGTCAAGTTTTAGAGTGAGGTTAGGTTAATACATTTATTTTTGAAGGGCATTTTGTATGCCTGAATAGGAGTTAGACTTTCTTCTTTAGTTAATGCAAGTCCCCAGAGTCACTGACCAATGGAGTGAGAGCAAGGTTTTAGGAATAAAAATGAGCTGACTTTTAACAAATTAAATAAGAATAAGAGACACTATAATTGTGAAACTTTCTAGAGTCCAGCAAATAAGTCATAAGGATTCAAAGGTTAGTAATGGAAGCTACAGAGAAAACTAAGTCAGCAAACTGTGGGAGAGGGACAAAAAGGAGGCTTCTTGTTAAGACAGTCTAAAAGTCTTTATGTCTATATCCATGTATTACTGAGATTACTAGACTTTAAGGCCATATTGTTATTAGGAAGAAATGACATTAGGAAGAGAGTAGTTTTAAAACAGGAAAAAAATAATAAAAAACAAAATTTGCATACCAAATTTAGACCAATTAAAATATAATATTTTTGTCTTTTGATATATATATATATTTTATTAAATCACAGCTGCGTACATTAGTGCAATCAAGGGGTACAATGTGCTAGTTTCATATACAATCTGAAATGTTTTTCATCAAACTGTTTAACATAGCCTTCATGGCATTTTCTTTTCTTCTTTTTTTTTTCCCCAGTGATAAGACAGAATTTATTTACAGAAAAGAATACAGAAAACACTAAAGTTCCTGGTAGAGAAAGAGAACTCAAGTGGGGAGAGAAAAGCTCTCTCCGTTTCTCTCCCAGTCTTTCCCCATCTCCCCCTTTAGGCTTTTAGTCTTGGGGTATATATGGGTGTATGGGTTCCTTGGCCAGGAAACAAATGAACACAGTCCCTTCCGCCGGGGGCAAGGTGAATGAATATATCAATGAACGAACACAGTCCCTTTTGCTGGGGCAAAGTGAATGAATGTATCAATGAATGGACACAGTCCATTCATGGAATTGAGGCCTAGGAAATGCACATGAAATTGACCTAGGCATAGGAAATGGGGGTTCCACATTTAGTCCTAAGTGTTAAGTGAAGGAGACACCAAGTCACAGGTGTCTCCTCGGCAGGTGTCCGGCCTTTTTGGCTATTGGAGCCTCTGGTGGGGGTTGGAGGTCCACCTCCTTGCCTGTCATCCAGCCTGCTGGTTCTTCAGCTGGCTGCAGCAGCACCAACACCGCCAATGAGGAGGCAGCAGGTCAGCCAGCTCTGCTGAGCTGGCTAGGGCACCAAATGTCCTGCATCATTTCTCCCTCTCCGAGTAGAAACTCTAACTGCTGTTAGGGAAAAAGGGCAAAGACTCGATCTAACTGCTTCCTGCTGAATCGGGCAATGATAGAAGGGGGCAGTTAGGGTTTCTCGGGAGAGAGAGTGATACAGGGGTTCATGGACTGGAACCATCTTTATTGCATGTGGCTTGATGACATTTCTGGAAAACATCAATCTGGTTAGTATAATCAGTAATAGGCAAAGGTAGAACAGCGTCAGGTCAGGAGCACTTACTCAGTGATGCTAAAAGAAAATCATATTAGGATTTTTCTTGCTGTTTCCTAAATAATAACTTCAAACTTTCTTTTGGCTCACAAGTGTAGGTGGTCTGTGGTTGGTTATCTTTATTGTCTGCCTCCATAGAAGATGGAGGGTTCCAGGATTTTACTCATGAATGATGTATGCAGGGATCGACTCCTATAACTTTAACAGCTGTAGAGGAAGACAAGATAATAGGAAAGGGGACTTCCCAAGTTGGGGTTAGGGAAGGTGAATTAGAGGGAAGAGTTTTGATCATGACTAGATCTCCAGGAGGGAAAAGTTCCTGTTTTAATTAGTATGTTCCTCCCCAAAAGGGGAGCAGGACTTTCAGGCATGATTAGGGAAGCATGAGAGAACAGCAAGTCATCCCAATTGCAGCTTAAAGGCTGGGAGAAAAATTTGGTAACCGGCTTTCCAGACACCCCCTCTATAGTTATGGATTTGGGAGATAAAAGACCAGGGTTAGAGAGAAGTACAGAAAAGGTTGCTCCAGTGTCCAAAAGAAATTTTTTCTCCTGGTGCTCCACTATAAGGCAAACCTGGGGCTCTTGAGGGGTGATGACACAAGCTGGAGCCATGAGAATTTGCCCCGGGCATTCTCAGTCCAGTTTGGGCTCCGAGGGGGTCACTGTCCCAGGAGGACTTCGCCTCTGGGGACAGGCTACCCTCCAGGGGTCACCCTTCTATTCTGGACAGGGGCCAGGTGGCTTGCCCAGCCGGTGGTACTGCTGGGGGCAGTCTTCTCTGAAGTGGCCAGTCTGACCACAATGGAAGCACCTGTTTTTCGCTCCTCTGGTTTCCCTCGGAATAAGTATTTTTTAATTAAAACTATTAAAATATAAATTTAGCCAGACCATCAGGAAAACATAAGCTGGGATTGTTTTGATGTTTTGGCTTATGTCTTGAAGAGAACTGACCCACAAGATAGCAATTAAGCAGTGTGCATTCCAGGACATTCCCTACCAAGCTCCTCATTTCATGATACTCCTAATGCTGCCTTTTGGAGATTCCACAAGAGGCACATACTCCCTGATCTCAGTTTGAGAGTGGGCTTTTGAAACCCTGTGGTCCCATCCCCTCACCTTTCACCCCTCATCTCATTCTGCTCCTCCTCCAAATCCTGAGGAGGACCCGTCATGCTTAACGGCAGATCTTACAGCAGTGGTAATAATAGTTGGAAAGAAACTTTCCTCATGGACCAGCAGACTCCCCACAAACTATCAACTGGACATTTCTAGAGAGGTTCAAGGAAACCACAAGAGTGTAGGAGACAGTGCATTTAAACCCTGCTGTATAGTAAGCTGGGCTTGGTGAAGTGGTAGGTCACAGTTAA
Source organism: Arctocebus calabarensis (assembly GCA_963573935.1). Lineage (NCBI taxonomy): Eukaryota > Metazoa > Chordata > Mammalia > Primates > Lorisidae > Arctocebus > Arctocebus calabarensis. Next base: position 25,722 of record CAUYON010036583.1, read on the forward strand.
GTGCTCCAGTTGTTTTACTTATGCTTAAAATACTCACTGATTTCATTCAGTAAGAAAGAATGGTCTAAAGAAAGAAAGAACCCAAAACTTGGAGCTGGATTTACAAAATTGGACTGGAGTTTCCAATTCTACTTGCCTTGTGTGTACTCATCATAAATAATAGAAATGCTGTTACTGACACACAGGATTGCTGTGAGCATCAAATAAAAGCACTCTGCAAACTGTTTCAGTAGCCTCCAAAGTTGCTATATTCCAATCTAAGTCATTACTTAAATAGGCTTAATTTGAAATCGAGTGCATGATGACTTTTAGTTGTTTGCTGATCCATTCTCCTTAAAGACTCATCAGCAAACATTTGCTTGTTGAATGATTCCCTGTAACCTTGAAATACATTAGAATTGGATCTGCAAAAGGGTAATTTCTAGGAGCCTTGGTCATAGTCAACTTTTCATTTGTTAAGGATTAATACTCTTACTGAGGAAGTATTGAAAATAACCAGCAAGACCAAAGGCCAGAAATAATGAACCTTTATATGATGCATATAAAAATCAAAACAAAACCTTTCCTCAAAAACTACATAAAGAACTTGTTTCAGGTTTATAAAATATGTTAGTATATTTTTTCCCTGATATAAGTTATTTTTAATAAATATTTTGTTGGTAACTATGTTTTCCCCACCAATAATAGTGATGCAAGGCCAGGCACAGTGGGTCATGCGTGTAGTCCTAGCACTCTGGGAGTTGTGAGGTGAGGCGGGTAGACTGCCTGAGCTCACAAGTTCAAGACCAGCCTGAGCAAGAGCAAGAACCTCCCCCCGCCCATCTCTAAAAAAAAAAGAATAGCCAGGTGTTATGGTGGGGACCTGTAGCCTAAGCTACATGGGAGGCTGAGGCAAGAAAATCACTTGAGCCCAAGAGTTTGAGGTTGCTGTGTGGTATGATGCCACCACACTCTACCTAGGGTGACAAAGACTCTGTCTCAAAAAAAAAAAAAAATATATATATATATAAAATAATGCAAACTCATCACAGAAAACTGGGAAACTAGGAGTTCTAAGTTTGAGGTAAAATTGTGCCACTGTCTCTAGAGGGTGACACACCAAGACTCTGTCACTTCAGAGAGAGAGGAAGGAAGGAAGGAAAGGAAAGAAAGAAACTGGGGAATGTAAAAAATTGAAACTAAAAATTACCTACCATTTTTCACCACAAGTAATCATTAACATTTTAATGAATATTTTCAGTCATTTGTACTCACATATATGTATACAGTAGAACACCTGTAAGTTGACCACTCAACAGAGTATAACAAACTGGTCAGCACACAGGTTGTCAACATAAGAAGCTAGGCCTACTCTACTGATAACATACATGTGATGTATGTCCCGTCTATGGAAATTAGGTCAACTTGAGGTGGTCAACAAAGGGAGGAGGTCCACTACAGAGGTTCTATTGTATATTTTTAGGAAATTTGTTAAATATTCTTGATATAGTCTTTTAAATTGCTCCCCCCTTAATGGTATTCATAAGTAGATTCCAATGTCAATATTTTAAGGAAAAATAATTTTGCTTATTTTAATATTTTATCTACACTTAACATATATGAAAATATTTTATCTACACTTAACATATATGAAAATTATTTAAATATTATTTTCCAAGTTATTATTAAGTTAAATTTATCATTAAATTTTATCTACTTACATTCGTAACTGTTAAATTTGAGTTATTAAAAAAATTCTAAATTCAGATTTACACTGGGAAAATAAAATAGGTATATTGAAATGTACACATGAATTTTGAAGGCAGATCATGCATTCTCAACAGTAGCAGTCACCCAAAAGGAAGTAAAAATTAGTGTGGGGTAAAAAGATCTTACGATTTTTTCATAGATAAAATATAGATATACTGTAGATAGAGTATATAGATAGGTATGTAATATATTGATAGTACTGAAATTTCATAGAGGAGAAGGATGATTAAGGAAAAAAAGGCCTACAAAGGTTCCTTAGAAGATGATAATGAAAAATAGCTTGAGAAACACTGAGATAATCTGGTAGAGAATGGAAATCTCACAGGGAGATTCAATTGCTTTAAACCTAAACTCATTTCAAAGAAATAGGTTTCCTCTCTAGCATACAGAATCTTCTGACGTTCTGGTCTTAGGTGATCATTTCTTTTTAAATATGGGATGCAGATGAAAGAAAATATGCAAGTGAAATGACTGAAATTTTCTCTCTTGCAATCACGTTTAAGTAATAGCACTATATTATAAAACTATTCATGGTCAAATGGAAAATTCATTTCCCATATCTTAAAGACCAGAATTAATCATTAACCTCTTAAAAGATTTTCTTTGTGTTTTAATTCGACAAACTTCAGTGATTTTTTGAGAGTATCAATTTTCATTTCATATACAAGTCTGATAATTGAAAAGACACCATCACCACAAGAAGAAAAAAGGTAGCTAGATGTATTGCCTGAGGCTTTTGAAAAATAACAGCTGTATTGAGACATAATGGATATCTATAAAATTCAGCCTTTTAGAACATACAGTTCGGTGGTTTATAGTATATTTACCTATTTGTGTAACCATTAACACTCTCTAATTTCAGAACATTTTCAAGGCCATACCCATTAGTAGTCACTCCCTATTCCCCTTTCTCCACAGCCCCTAAAACCACTGATCTACCTCCTTATCTCTATAGATTCTCCTCCTCTGAACCTTTCATATCATTAGATTTGCAATATGTGAGAGTTTGTGACTGGCTTCTCTCATTTTTTTTAAAAGTTCATTAGTGTTGTAGCATTCATCAGTACTTCATTCCATTTATGCCCTGAATGATATTTTACTGTATACATATGCCACTGTTTGTTTATCAGCTGGATATTTGGGCTGTTTCCACTTTTTGGCTATTATGAATAATATTGTCATGAACACTTTTAAATTTTCACATTTCTTGGGTATATACATAGAATTGAATTTCTGAGTCATATGGTAACACTATGTATATAACATTTTGAGAAACTGTACAACTGGTTTACAAAGCAGCTGTACCATGTTACATTCAGAGCAATGTATGTGGGTTCCACTTTTTCCACTTCCTTACCAATACTTGTTAGTGTCTTTTTAATTTTAGTCATCCTGTGGGGTATGAAGTGGTATCTTGTCATTTTGATTTCCCTTTCTCCGGTGAACAATAACATTGAACATCTTTTTTGTGTGCTTATTGGCATTTTGTAGGTCTTGTAGGTCTTTTTTGGAAAAATTTCTACTCATACCTTTTCTCCATTTTTAAATTGGGTTATTTGTCTTTTTATGATTAGTTGGAAGAGTTCTTTATATTCTGGAAACATGTCTATAATAAGATATATGATTTTTGGAAACATTTTCTCTTATTTCCTGAATTATCCTTTCATTTTATCTTATTTTTCCAGGGACTATTTATTTATTTATTTATTTTTCTAGGCAACATGATTTTGAACATAGAAAAGAATTAAAAGTGAGTCAACAAGATCACTAAATTAAAGTTCAATATACAAATATCCATTGTATACCATTAACAATTACAGAATTAAAGTTAACATGACAGCACAAAATATGCAATACATAGAAACAATTCTTCAAAATATATAGTTGTCCATATTTTTACATGGAGAACTTCTAATTATTATTGAAAATATAAAAAGACACATGTCAACATATGTTGCAAACTTGTTATTAATGGCTTTTTTTGCTTAGTTTAATTTAGTTTTTTTACTTTTTTAGGTATTCCATCTGTTATAACTCGGGTTATTGTCTTTCTAGGGGTATCAATATATCACATAGCAAATTCAGTTTGCTCTGGGGGTTCAGAAGGATTATAGCAAACAGCAGGCCCACTGGGGGCACACATGTCTGCTATGGGGTGTTATTATATATACAAGTTCCTCAGGCTTTCTGTACATTCATAATAAGAATAAACCAATAACACAATTTTGATAGTTTGTCTAGTTTGGGTTACCTTTTGGATACATTTTTCACAACCTTCATCATATCTTATACCTAAAAGTAAAGAAGAATGGTGAAAAAGTCCAAAGTAAAGAATCAGTAATCAACCCCCCACTGCTTCTGCTCATCTTTAAGCTTCTGCCACACGTAGACCAGTCAGCCCCGTGTGTAGGCCAGTAATTTGAGACTAACAAGATCCCATCTCTACAAAATTTTTTTTAAAAAATCAACTGAATGTGGTAGCATACTCTAGCCACCCAAGAGGCTGAGACAGTAGGATTACCTGAGCCCAGGAGTTCAAGATTTCAGTGAGCCATGTGACTGGGGCAGGGCTGTAGTCTGTTTTTTCAGGGTAAGACAGTGGGGATGCTCTGGGTGTCATTGGACTGTCCACCTCCCATCAATGGCTGGTTTCACACCTGAGTGATGTATCCAGGCAGGAATGCCATTCACCTTCACTGCTGTTGGTGTGGCCAGGAACACCAAGTAGGGGCCTTTTCACCATGGTGAGTGGGCTCAGGTTCCAATCTTTAATCCACACCTGGTTACATGGAGAGTAGGGATGAACTGAGGGAGATAAACTAATAGGATAACAATCATTCACCCATTCTGAAATCTTTTTTCATTATTTTTCCCGGTGACACTAGTTGGTTAGTAAGTTAGTAAGTTTTGTTTCTTCTAGTTCTCTCAGGGTCCCTGGTAAATTTCTTAAAATGCGAGAGGTTCTGTGATAAGGTATTTTATAGGGTGAGTAACCTATTCTTTTATTGTTATTTTTAGTTTTAGTTTTAGTTTTTTGAACCAGGTTACATTGATTGCATGTGTTAGGTAAAGTCCCTCTTATAATTGTGTGTGTCCCGCCCCCAAAAGGTAGGTCACACACTGTGACCCCTCCACTTTACTTTCTTAATGATGTCCTCTGAAGCACAAAAGCTTTTCATTTTGATACATTTCCATTTACCTATATTTTCTATGGTCATTTCTGCTTTTGGTGTTATATCTAAGAAAACATTATCTAATCCAAGGTCACAAAGATTTACTTCTATGTTTTATTCTAATAGTTTTGAACTGTTGCTTTTGCAATTAGGTTTTTGATCCATTTTAGATGAAATTTTGTATATGTGTTAAGGTGAGGGTCTGACTTCATTCTTTTTCATGTGGATATCCGGTTATCACAGTGCCATTTGCTAAATGACTTGGGTTTTGAATCAAGATACAATAATGTTTGATTGACAGATTAAGATCTTTGTCTAGAACACTCTTTTTCCTATCCTATCACCCCTTTCTTCCTTTTATTATATGTAAAATACTATATATTTTATGATAATATTTAGATGTCTTATATTTTACTAAAAATTCTATTATTATAAATGGCAGGGAATTGGAATGTTCTGGCTGTTTATGTCCCATCTATAAAATGCAAATATGAACTTAAATTTCTGAAGTCCCTGGGACCCTAATTAATATGGATTCAGCATATATCTCATCTGCATATTATTACTTTTTAAATAATTATCATGTCATAAAATTCCCATAGCCTTGCAGTTTTTCTCAGGTAATAGAATGCTTTTTCCACAGTGCTAAATTGGGCTAGACATGGTGGGTCACAAAGGTAAATCCCAGAACTTTGGGAGGCCAAGGCAGAAGAATCTGAGAAAGATCATAACTTCTGCTGTTTGAGAGACTGAAAATTGTTCTCATGTGGTCAGCCCACTCTTCTTCCAACTCTAAAAGAAGTAGATACTGTTCTACTTCTCAGTTACTCTAAAGACGTCCTACTTTCACGAATCATTCTTCCTGCCGTTATTCCTCTATCCTCAATTCAAGCCCCAGAAATGGATAGTTCAAAGTCAATTTTATTAGATTATACAAAAGAGTTTAAAGACTTCGTGAGCAAGTCTCTTCAGCTTTTCATTTGGCACCTTTATTTAGGCAAATTATTGTATACAGTTGCTTTATTGATGGTCACAGCAGGCCTAAAATGACAAAATCTGCTTGAGATATGTTTGTGTAGAAGTTGTTCAATTTCAATTGTCAGCTTCCAATAGTAATGCTTGCTTAATAATCATGATGCTTTTCTAGTACACCAAAACTCCTGGGATAAACTGATCTACTTCTGTAAAAAGGACAATTTTTGTTTGGTTCTTTCACTCAACTAGTATGAATAACAAACATGGACGGCTAAGTCCAAAAGGAAATACAAAGCATAAAAAAATAGTTCCCTAAGGAATTAAAATCTAATTGGTTGATTTCTCTTAGCTTCAGGAAGGTAAATTAGCCTCGTTCATGAGAGTTTATTCTGGCAAAGACTACCAAAATAAACTGAATTTAAAGCTCAGAATATGCTTTTAAAAAGGGAGAATCAGGAACAATTTGTTATAAGTATGTTTGATGTTACTGCTAGTCTACATCATTGTAGAAGTTTAAGCCAATGTAATAAGATAAGAAAAAGTATAATAAATTAAAAAAATAAGTAGAAATGTACCTATATGTTTGAATGTAAGAAGAAAACTGAGAGGATACATACTAAATGATTAAAAGTGGCTGATTTGAGAAGTATGACTGTGAAGTGAAAAGGAAATTGATGTTTGTTTTCTCTCTCCATTTCAAGGCTGTCTGAATTTTATATTTATATTTTACATTTAAATTTTATATTTACTGCGGATATGCATTAATTGGTTACATTAAGTTAGAAATCAAGGAATCAATATAATCATGAAACAGGATCTCTGCAAACCAGAAAGAGAAACTAAATGGGTTATCAAAACAAAAGACAAGTCAGAAGCAGATTTTAAGAGCTGGCGGATAGAATGTATGATTGAAGAGCTGGTAATGTGAGAGCAAGAAATTATGAATAAAATGAGAAGGCTGATTGGGGAACCATTTATGACAAAACTGTGACAACAGCTTTCATGTGCACCATAAAGTATGACATATCCATGTATTTAAAACAGAGGTTCTCAATCTGTAGGTCGTGACCCACAGGAACTGTATTAAAGGGCCATGGCATTAGGAAGGTTGAGAATCACTGGTTTAAAAGGTTAGAATAGGACTGAAAATATGAATGTGCACAAGTAAACTATTTTCAGTGTTTAATCAAGGAAATGGTACAATATGATCTACATTTTTCCCCTCATATTTTTACTTAAAGAATTTCAAATGTATGAGAAATATTTTTAAATGGTAAAGTGAACACCTTTAGACTCTTTTTCTAATTTTGCCAGTTGTTAACATTTTTGTGTTCTCTGTCTTTCTTGATACGTATTTTTCCTGGAAACACTTGAAAGTGAGTTGCAGAGATTGTGACATTTCACTTCTAAATACTTCATCATGTATATAACATTTATAACTGTTAAATTGTAATAATAGTTGTTAGTTTTAGACCTCTTAACATGTGCTTGGCTCTGTGATAAATGTTTTGCTTATAGTAGCTCCTTAATACATACAATAATCCTTTGGGGAAGGTCTGATTGATTTCCATTTTATTGATAAAGACCAAGATGAGATTTAAGCCTATCTCTGATTAACTCCAAAGTCCAAGCTTAAAAACACAAGACAGGATACAGTTACAGATCCAGATAAGTGGATTGACATTAAGTTTCCATTGAAGTTCAGAGCAAGGAGCAATCATGGCAGACCAGAGTGGTTTGGAAACATTTCTCAGAAATGGGATGGATATCTTTGTGTTGAAGTGACAGAGATCATTTTCTCTGTTTTATTGTTGTTGGAAATTAATGTCCTAAAAATCACTGAATTTATATGTCCATTTTCCCCCTTTCATTTTCAAGATTAAAATTAATTGTATATAAACAACTACTTCTCATTAGTTTTTCATTATGTATAACTGCAATGGCATCCTCTCAAAGGGTATTACAATATATATTATATGGTATGTACATTACTTTGATGGCATTATGTATTTTCCTGGTTGAAAGTAACAGATTATCATAAAACATTTTCTGTATCTGTTGTGGAAAGACTTCTTAAATCATAGGAGCTCTCACGGCAGGTCTATTTCTAATGTATAGAGGAATGTTATGTGTGCAAATATATCATCCAGAATGATTCAAAAGTGCGAAACTAAACATGGTTCATAGCTCAACAAAACAAAAGTGAAGTTGTGCCAAAACAACATTTCTCTTCACATATCCCATTGCATCAACATTTAAAGAAGGATTATTTCTGAAAATGTGCATGAGTCAGAAGTAGGGAGTGAGTAATACCGTACTTTGGACTTTATTAATATTTTACCACTGAAGAGACATCATCTCATTTTTTTTCAGTAAAACATTGAGTTACTGCTTCATCTTCAGATTCCTAACCAGTTTCTTCAGAAAAACTTGAAGAGAATTTGAATAACTGAATTACCATTATCCTCTGAATTTAGCCCTGGGTTGTTTTAAAATGCTTTAATTCAGTGAACAATACTTTAATTTTTACCTGGGTGGAAATGACTACCAAGGGTGGAGGGTTACAATAACCTTAGGAATAGTGCGACAACATTCTTTAGCAAGTGAAAAACAAGGTTAGGTTGACTCTTTTAAAGTCAGAATATGCATAAAACTACATTAGATGGTTTGTTGACATTTAAACTACTTGGTGGATTTAAAAAATCTATCATCATGAAAAGGTCAATGAAAAATATTCATGAGGCCCATCATGGGGATGAATTTTATTATGTCTTATAATTTGTACATTCCAATGGGATTTGGAAGTCTCTAAATTTCATTTCTCTATGTATTCTTTATCCCCATTCTCATATTTCTCCCATTGAGTATAACATTTTTGGCTACCATTATGAATGAGTCAAGGAATTTTTTTAAAGGCCCACTTTGAGGCTCCATATTTTAAGCCAGGAGGGCCATGCTATTTTAATTCCCAGACGCTTGTTGCTGGGCACCAACTGTTATTCCATTACCAGAATTGGAAAAATGAGCACAAATCATCTATTTTTTTCCCTTTTCCCTCTTAGATCTCACAAAAGGACTTGATTTTCTCATTTGACACACCCAGGTTTTAGTACAGTGATCCTAGCATGCATATAGTGATAGAAAGAATGACCATAATCTTTCAGGGGAGCCCCACTTTTTTTTTTTTTGCAGTTTTTGGCTGGGGCGGGTTTGAACCTGCCACCTCTGATATATGGGGCCAGTGCCCTACTCCTTTGAGCCACATGTGCCTCCCAGGAACCCCACTTTTAAGGTGCTGAAAAAGAACAAAATTTTTTATGTTAAAGTAAGAAGCATACCCTAAATTGCATAGAGGGACAAGATTTAATCTATAACCTCATTATTCCATTTCATCTGGGGAGCAACTAAATAACCCAAAGACCTATCTTTTTAGAGTTAAGAACAAAATGTTTCCCTCCAAATACATCTACTTGTGAAAGTAGAAGCTGGAGAGCGCTGTGATATATGGATGTATCACCCAGATCTGCCTTCAGGGCTGAAAGACTTATTCTTCCCAACTATTGGAGCACTATCAGGAGATGGCCCTCAACCCTCTCAGAACTGCGCTTGGTTGAGGAGAGTTGCCTCACTCGGGTCTTGCTCACTTTTCAGGGAAGCCCACATCTGTTTACTGGCCAGTGGAGGGGTATAGATGCAGGCTCCATTTCTTACCCCAACTTGGAAAAATGCTGAAGGGCCATCAGCTCCCCAGATCCCCAAGGTGATGGCTGAGGCCTCTCTTGTGACTGCATCAGTGCCTGACATCTCCCTCTGCCCAATACTGCCGCTTTCCCTTTCTTTTTACAGTTTTTGATCCCAAGAACACTCTTAATAAGCCACCTACTTATCTCCATCTCAGAGTCAATTTCCCAGGGAATCAATCTTGGGAATGCTCACGTGAGTGAGGAGTCATTCCACTCATGGAATGGATTTTATAAAGATCAGACGGAATGATCCTTTGATAAATATTTCTTCATTGAACTTCTTTGCAGTGCGCATTTCTATTTTATCCAAGTTTAATGTGAAGGAAAACCTTTACATGAAGTCATGCTGCCGACCCGTCCCCCCAAGCCTTCGATTTTCTTATGTTTTTCGGAACACTGAATCCTGTTTGATGCGAAATCCAAGGCTAAACTTTTGGAGTATATGATGATTTGGGGCTTGATTTACTGCTCTTTATCCTTGGTTTGTTTCTGTTTGATTTCAGAAGATCATTAATCTTCATGGGAAGCCCTCAGGGGTTGATGGTGCCCTGTCTCATTCATTGATATAAGCAGAATTATTTAGATATTCATGTATCTCTGACAATTTTTATCTCAATAAAGTCTCCAAATGTGGCAGTATTTACAAGGAGAAAAATACATTGGAGGGAAAAGACATAATTGTTTGAGTTTTACCATAAGGATGTGACTGGGCTATAACTAGTTTATTGGTAAGATGACAGAGAGCGCTAAACTCTGGCTTAGTGGCAGTTGATGACCAAAGGCTAGAGAAAGAAACTTTACTGAGGGCACTGGAATTGCTCATCACCAGCAAATCTTCAGACCAGCCTGTGAACCTGTCAGTTGGTATACAGACCCTGGAACCTTATATATGCCTCTGCCCTCTCCAGGCTTCTCCCCTGTGGATGCTCTTACACTTAGGCACGACCTCAGACTCAAGTCACATTGAGTATATGGGTCCCCATACACCGAGTTGTGGGGAACAGAATGGCATAATGATTAAATGGACATACCCTGGAGCCGGTTCCAAATCTTAGCTCTGCCCCTGCCTAATTGTGTGATCTTGGACAAGTTACTTAACCTCTGTATCTCAATTTCCTCATCTGTAAAATGAAGATGATAATAAATCGTCTAATTCACGAGGTTTTTAATGGATATTATAGAAATTGATGTATGTCTAATAGTTAAGACAGAACCTAGCACATATTAAGCACCGTACTTTAAAAAATTAATTAAAATATGTTAGGAGTGACCAAATAATGTAGCAAGAAAAACATGTGACATGGATATGGGGTCATTAAGAACTGGCTCTATTAACAAGCCAAGAAGTCTCCACTGACAAATTTTGACAACAGAAAATGTAACCATAAAGTAGAATGTGGACCTAAATACTCAGAAGCCCCTCTAACAGTTATATTTATAACAAAATATAAATCAGAAAAATAATTCTAGTGTAACGATGGATACATTAAGCATACTAATATTGGCAAAATTTATGCTGTTTTATTCCTTTAAACTTTTATACCTATTTTTTATTTTTAAAATTCAGGTCAATGTGAGGGTACAGACCATTAGGTTACATAATTTGCTTTTTATAACGTTAAAATCTGAGTTGTAGTTTTTGTGTCAATATTCATTAACAATATTGGCCTGTAGTTTTCTTTTTTTGTTGTGTCCTTTCCTGATTTTGGTATCTGGATGTATTTGCTTTGTAGGAGTTGGGAAGGGTTATTCCTTCCTTCTCAATATTTTCTGCAACATAGATTCTGCAATATAAGTAGAAGCAAATTTATGCAGTATTAAAATTCAACTTTAAGGCTCGGCATCTGTAGCACAGTGGTTACAGTGCTGGCCACATGCACCGAGGATGGCAGGTTTGAACCCAGTCCCAGCCGGTTAAGCAACAATTGCAACTGCAACAAAAAAAATAGCCAGGTATTCCCAGCTGCTCGGGAGGCTGAGACAAGAGGATCGCCTAAGCCCAGTAGTTGGAGGTTGCTGTGAGCTGTGTGACACCATGGCACTCTACCAAGGGCAATAAAGTGAGACTTTGTCTCTAGGAAAAAAAAAAAAATAGCCAGGCGTTGTGGCGGCTACTTGTAGTCCCGGTATTTGGGAGGCTGAGGCAGGAGAATTGCTTAAGCACAAGAGTTTGAGGTTGCTGTGAGCTGTGAGGTCACAGCGCTCTATGGAGGGTGATATAGTGAGACTCTGTCTCAAAAATAAATAAATAAAAAATAAAATTCAACCTTAAGAGATATTAAGTATAATGGCATCTAAAGAAAATATGAATTTTTCATAACCACCAGAAAGATAAGTATACAATGATTAATTTTAGTATATCTCAAACTTGCACACTTTCTATTCTTATTAAACCACTTACCCATCGAGTAAACAAATTGCAACTAGTAAAGATGACCTGGACAGGTGTTTAGTGTATGTACTCCTACTAAGTTTTCAGACAAAGGGAGGAAAATGAAGTGCACGTTTCCCTCCTTATCAAGGCATTATTTAAGCATAGACCCATAATACTTAAAATATTCAGGCTTGCAAAACATAAATGTGGCAAGAAGTGTCAGATAATTTACATTTCCCAAAAGTAAGTCCAAGAAGGATGGATTTTTTTTTTGGGGGGGGTGTCTTATCCTAATTTACTTATTGAAAGAACTACTGTGTACATTATAAAACAGAGCATGTTTGTTGAATACTGCTACCAGCTGTGTTAATCTTTGAAGACATGTGGGTGCTGGCCACTGGTAGAATTAAAACTATGCTCAGAAATATTTTGATATCTGTACTTACAAAATAAATGATACAGGGAAGTGCACTTCTGTTAAAAGCGGCTATATGTGTTGTATGTTCCAGACATGTTAAGTAATTGTTTATACTCTTTGCTTACTATTCATTCAAGTTTAAGTTAAACCAATTCAAAAGAAATAGAGGGCGGTGCCTATGGCTCAGTGAGTAGGGCGCTGGCTTCATATACCAAAGGTGGCGGGTTCAAACCCAGCCTCGCTGAACTGCAAAACAAAAATAGCCAGGCGTTGTGGCAGGTGCCTGTAGTCCCAGCCACTCGGGAGGATGAGGCAAGAGGATCACCTAAGCCCAAGAGTTGGAGGTTGCTGTGAGCTGTGTGATGCCATGGAGGGCGATAAAGTGAGACTCTGTCTCTACAAAAAACAAAACAAAACAAAACACAAAAGAAATAGATTAGTGAATATATGACTTTAAGGTTAAAGTTAGTATTAAAATGTAACCCAAAACATGAAAAAATGTTCTAAAAAGAGTAATAATAACTTGAGAGGTCTCTTAACTCATTTGAAATCTCCAGGTGCCTTAGACCAGCGATTTTACCTGGTGTGCCATGACAGGATCTTAGTAGTGCTGCAAAAAATTTTGAAGATCATTAATTAAATTAATTTTGAAAAACGTTCAAAGCACAATAAGTATATTCTTTTTTTCTACTCTTCTTTTTGATCAACATAATTTAAGTGTGCTGCAGAAGTTTAAACATAGGTTCAAGTGTGCCATGAGATAAAAAAAGGTTGAAAAACACTGCTCTGGAGTGTTCACTAATCATCACATTAACTGTATTAAACACACCCCTGGTGATTATAACGTATTTTATTTTGAAAATTAAGAGGAATGTAAGGCATTTGCAATGAAAAATTTGATTGATTTTGTGTTTCCCTTTTCATATTCTTGCGCCAATATTTAATTAATTCATTCATTTTAGATCTGAAGCATTTTCTGTTACTTTTGAGAAACCCATAGGGTTTGAGCATTGTACCTATGGAGTCTAAAAAAATGTGCCCAGTTATTAATGGTTTTGTATCTCAGTTTCCTCATTGTACAAGTTTTTCCCAAACTGAAATATAAAGCAGCTGTGTAGATTTAAAATCTATAATGGTCTCTTGACAATGGGTGGGTAGAGGTAGAAATGAGTTGAGTTGGAATCGTGGCTTCTGAGGAAAAGTAAGTGGTAGAGTGCGGCACCTATAGCTCAGTGGGTAGGGCGCCAGTCATATACACTGAGGCTACTGGGTTCGAACCCGGCCTGGGCCAGGTAAAAAACAACAATGTCAACTGCAATCAAAAAAATAGTCGGGCATTGTGACAGGCACCTGTAGTTCCAGATACTTGGGAGGCTGAGGCAAGAGAATCATTTAAGCCCAAGAGTTTGAGGTTGCTGTGAGCTGTGATGCCATATCACTCTACTGAGAACTATAGCTTGAGACTCTGTCTCAAAGAAAAAAAAAGTAAGGGGTAAAGAATTTGCTTTGGTGAAGTCAGTGTCTCTCGGACTTTGGTAATCGGCAATGTTGTCCTGAAAAAATTTCCCATAAGCTGACTCACCTGTGGACAAGTTTCTTTAGGTGCGTCCCTAAAGAGACAGGTATGACTATATTGTCTATTATGGTAGCCAGTGGGCACATGTGGCCAATTACATTAATTAAAATTAAATAGCATTTAAAAATTCAGCTTCTTGGTCACAAATTTCACATGGTAATCAGCCATACCAAAATATTTCCATCAGTGCAGAAGAAAATTTTACTGGACAGCAAACCACTTGTTCTCCCAATAGCCAAATAGTTAAAATAAATCTTTATTATAAGGTACAATTTACATATCCTAAAATTCACCTATTTTACTATGTGTACAATTCAATGATTTTTAATAAATTTTCCAGGAATCCTATTCTGAATCTTTGAACACAGAAAATGATTGGAATAACTGTTTTCTCAATTCTCTCAAGGATAGTTCATAGCTAACACAACTCCAGATGCTGACGAAAGACATTAATACGTTTTATGCTATGAATGAATGCCTTAGTGAATTGAGGTTTGGTAAGGAGGACAAACAATAGTTTGGCACATTTTAAATTGCACCAAATAAAGATGTGAGAAACTATAGCTAAATTTCCCTGAGTTAAACACATGGTACAGCTGCAATGTATAGCCAAAATTTGGTAACTATTGTGGTCATGTTGCAATATAGCATAACATTTCCTTTTCTTTCTTCATAAACAGAAGTATCCTCATAGAAACTTTAATTAAAATGTGATTAATGTAAAACTGCTTTGAAACATTAAATTTATGTAATAATATTCTGTGTAATAGTATGTTACTATTAATATGAACATACTAAAGTAGTACGGTATACTATTACATAATATGGTAGTATTCATTATATTCTTATGGCAGTATTAATATTGCATTCTTCACAATTCAGGTATTTTCTATTTCTTATTCATAGAACAAAAATGCTTTTTCATATAGTCATAAGGCACATTACATATTGTTTTATTTGGCTGTTATTCGCTTTGTGCAATGTAACAGTCTTTTTTGTGTATGTATATTGACATACATACAGCCTTGTTACAGAAAATTTTATTTTGTTGATTTTACACTGTAGTATTTTCTTCACATGACCACTACTTAGTGACATTTGGATGTTTCCAGTTTATTGATATTATTAATAACATTACGATGGTAATACTTGTACTGATTTTTTTTCTTTAGAGGTATTTATATGTATGAGGGCATCACTTCTCAGCCTTTTGGCTAAGATAAAGTGTGTATGTATGAGGGCTGTTAATTATTTTAATAATTGAAAATATACTTGAAATATAACATGAGTAAAATCACATCTTTAAAATGATTTTTGGTATTATTAATTTCTTATGTATCCAGATGATACATCAATGTATATAAAGTTCTGTATATTATAGAAACTTAATGTCAAATGATTAAATATTTTTATTTACTTAAAAATATCATATTTACTAATTTTAGGTTTTCCAAATGCCTGATTTCTGTTTTATTTTTTATGTGTTTCTTTATTTTCATAATTTTTTAAGGCAATCTATTCTGAGTTGACTCTAACTTTCTTCATTGTTTTAATGGGAACTCTGTATTTTCTACTGGTGTGTCATCACTATACTGAAGCATCACTGAATTCTGTGACTCTCTTAAATCTTCTAATCTTTTCTGAATTCTTTAACACGTTTGTGATTCATTTATTTCTAGTGTCCAGATGTCATTAGCTGTATTAACTTGCTAAAAATAGAATTTTAAATTTAGTTTTTCCTTGTATTTCTGTATGGTTTTGTTTTCTTCTTGAATTCATTGTGCTAGTGTTTGTATTTGGCTTTTACTGTTAAAACGTCTGTGGCAGTAATCTACTGTGCTTATTATGCTCATTTTTATGAATAATTCTATTAACTATTTTACTGTAATATACTAACCTTACATTCCTGAAATAAATTCTGGTTTTTTCATAGTGTACAAATTATTTTTTACCTGTTACATTTTGTTTGCTAAAATTTGCCTAAGGCTTTGCATCTTTGTTTCATTAATGAAGATTGCTTACTCTTGACAAATCTGATGCTCACGCAAATTGACTTTGGAAATTTTCTTCCCTAAGCATAACATCTTTAAAAAATATTTGGTTGGGGGCAATTTATGCAATATAAGGAGTAATTTATTCTTTAAAAGCTTAATAGGGTCATAGCATCTAACTTTGCTTATTTATTTATACATCAGGAATTAATAACATTTTCTATTTTTTGTTGCATATGTTTTTTATTACCTGTTTGTGAGATAGTTTTTTATACCATTGATTATTGATTATTAAATCAATTAGACATACACTTAGAGCTAAGAACAGTGATCTTCAACACTTAATCTATGCTATTTTAATTATCATTTCCTTTATTACATTAATTTGTAATTTCTTTTCCTTTGGGTCAATAGATTATTCATTTTGTCCATTTTGTCTAAATGCAAGCTATTATTGGTTTATTTCTGTTCTTTATTTTTAAATTTTCTGTTGTAATTTTATGTTTCTACTTTGTTTTGGTTCATTGTATTATTCCATTTCAGAGTTCTAGAGAATTGATTCATACATTTCTATTCTTACTTTCTTATTAATACATATTTAGAGAGATAAATTTCCTTTTTAGTACACTTCTGCTATCACCTCATTCTATTTAAAATATTGTGTTACTATAGCTTTCCTTTACATAAATTGAAATGGTACTTTGAATTTTTATTCCTATATAAGTTGTTTCTATGGAATTCTCATTTCCCTATTTAAGTATAATTGTATTCTTGTGGTGTGGGAATATGATTTCATAGCCTTCTTGCTATTTGTCTTTTTGAATTAACTCAGGTGCATTTTTTTGTTCTAGTATATGATTAATTTGTAAAGTTCGAGAGAATCTTTATAATCCCTTGTTCTATAGTTTTATACTTTACATGTGTCTATTTTTCTGCTTTATTCCTAATGTTTTTCAGCTGTGTAGTTTCTCTTTTATCTGTCCACAGATTCTGCCATATACCTTTAATACTGAGATCTGTAATTATAGTTGCATTTTTATGACTTTCTTCTTGTGCTTGGCCAGTTTCTCTTAGATTTACCATGATCAAGAACTGGCTTTAAGAATATAAGACTCATGCAGTCACAGAGTCTTGCTTTCAAAACGTGGTTTAATGCTCTGCTATCACTGTCTTGAAATTCTTAATTTCCTAGAGCTCCCAAGAGGCTCTGTATTTTCATTTTGTGAAGGGGTTTCATAAATTGTATAGCTGATCCTTCTTGTTCCTTATAGTTTGTGACTTTCATCAACTCATTTTTATCATAGGCTGACTGGAGATTTGTTTGGTTCTCTAGATAAGTCATTCCATCATCTAAATGAGATCTTCTTCCAGCCAGCTTTGAGGAAGGTCCCTGGTTAGTTATTCCCCAGTGAAGTCAGTGCTATGAGTTCTTTCCTTGTGTCTCCTTCACCTAATGTACAGTGTTCCTTTATGGCAGTCCTCCCTTATCCAAGGTTTCACTTTACCCAGTTTCAGCTATACATGGTTAACTCTGACCTGCAAATATTAAATGAAAATTTTCAGAAATAAACAATTCATAAGTTTTAAATTTCATGTCATTCTGACCATTGTGATGAAATCTCATAGTGTCCCATTCCATCCAGCCCAGGACATGAATGATCCCTTTGTTCAGTGTTTCCGTGCTGTATATGCCACCCGGTTATTAGTCACTTAGTAGCCTTCTCAGTTATCAGATAAAAAAACCCATAATACATATAGAGGTCAGTACTATCTGCAGTGTCAGGCATGTACTGGGGACGTTGGAACATACCCTCCAAAGATAAGAGGGGACTACTTGCTTCCAGAAGAGCTTCAGATCAGGTGTCCAGTAGATAAGACGCATCTAAAGCCCCATCAGGGTTTTTGCCTAAAATAGCAGCAAGTAAAAGTCAGCTGCACCCCTAACCTCCCTCCTACTGCTCAAGAATCCTCATCTTCCCCAGCCTCTCAGCATACAGAGGACTGGGCTTGCTCCTGTATATTTGGGATTTAAGGCTTATGACTCTTTTCTTCTACATTCCTCTCTGCCTTAGCCAGAGACTCCCATCAACTTGGAGGCTCACCTTTCCTTCAAACACAGCCCTTCTCTTGAAGTGTGAACAAGGTAGTTTAACTCTGTCAAAGACTTCTTGCTCACAGGGCAGGATAGGACTAAAATACAAAGGAGCATCCTCGACTCCTTGAATTTGAGACAGGCTTGTCTCTTAATTATGGTTTGACCTCAGGCAAGTCACCTCACCTTTCTGAGCCTCCTTACTCCACATATCTGTAAAATGGAGAAAATAACAGCTATTTATCGGAGATTCTGTGAGGGATAAGAGAGATGGAGCATGAAAAGCCCTTGAAATAGGACTTGGTGCATAATGAGCACTCACTGATTCTCCACCAGGGTGCGTGGCTAACCCTCAAGGATAGTCCAAGATGGTGGCCCTATTTGAATACTCTGAGGTACTTTTTAATTTCTTCATCTTGTGACCTCAGTAAGGGAAGCAGGGGATGGAGATGGGTGGAATGGTTTGGTCAGGTGAAATTCTCTAAGCCTGTGTGGCAAAGGAATAGCTAACCAGGGTGAATGAGTTGGGTTCCGAGCTGCCGAAAATAATAAGAGATATAGATATGTTCTCATGGCTACCCACTCCTTTGGGGGTAGACTTTCAAAAGCATTTTGGCTCCCCCCACCCCAGTATTGCTTAGAGGTTAATAGACTTTAGAGCCATACTTGGCCCTGGGAAAATAACTGGTCGTGTCTCAGTGCCTCACCTCTAACATGGGAACAAATATGTCCAGCCTGTCCCCCTTCTGTTCTCACCATGGCATTCCTCTTTCCCTCTCACTCCCTGAGGGAGGCTGTTGATCCAAAAGGAGATAAGCAGACTTTGTTATCACTTACAGACCCTAGTATCCTTGGCTTCACTCCTCTATCCTCAAACTGACCTCCTCTTTTTGAGTACAACTGCTATTGAAGTCTTACATTCTGCTCACAGGAATCTCACTTCCACGTCCTGGAAACAGAGTCTTAATGAAATAGGTCGTAAAGGCTGAGTTTCAAAGCAGGCCCACGCCAAGGTTCCTGTGTGTTCCCCTTTGAAGAGCCAGTATTCAGGCCTACACAGGGATGTGAGGCCACCTCTGAGATGCCCTCCTCACCCGCAACTCCTCCCTGTCTCCTCCTGAGAGGTGAAATTACTGTAAATGGACCTGCCCAGAGAAACAAACTAGTAAGCGTCTGGTTCCTGCTGCATGATTCCATTTGTGCCAGAAACAAGTAGGGCTCTAAAGCTGGCCACACATAAGGAAAGCCCTAACTACTTTAATCTGGTCTTATTCCCAACCTGTGAACTCTATTACTTGCCCACCTTTCTGGATTAGTGAATGGTTTTCCCTATTAGAGTCTCTGCTTGCTGTGCCAACGCCTCCCTCCCTTTTCATTATAAGATCAAAATTTAGGTTCTATACTCTTTATGTTTTATGGTCCTCTTCAGAATTATCAGCTTGTATTTAAGAGGACTAAAAAGGTTTTATAACATGCTGTGTGCTGAGAGGGTGTGCAAATAATCTCCATGCCTGCCTATATAATACAGAGGAATCCGTTGTCAATAACACTACAGGGGAATCTAGTCTGTATGTTCCAACGAATACCCATATTCCATGATTGAACAGATATTTTATTATGTTTAAAATGAAAATAAGAAGGTCATCAACTGGGGTTCTGGAATTTGGGTGCATGCAAGTTTTTATTGTGGAATATTTATTGGACCCCAAACTCACTTTTAATGCGACCAGTGAGAAGGGAAATACACTAAATAGAGATGAAGCTGTTACTTCCTATGTAAGCCAGAGATACCTTGTGGGTCTAACGGACATTTGTGGGAAATTATTCGTGAGCTAAAGTTGCTATCTTTTCAAACAACATTTATACCATTCTTAAAGGTTTGCAAATGTTGGTCTGTATCCATTCTGGGAGGCAAATCAGTAGACAGATCATCATTTTTATCTCTGTGTGACCAAGGAAGAAAGTGAAGTCTTCAAGGTTTAAAGAATTTGTCCTATGTCAAGCATTGACCAAATGGCAAAGGTGCTACTGATCCATCCTCTCAGCCACAGCATCTTGAGTCTGGGCCTGAGTCACACAGCCAGGCTGCTTCTTAAGATCCCAAATTAAGCAGAAGGTTGGAATTTCCCTATAAGTAAGAGTGAGGACAGTAGAGTATTGGAATGAAATGTTTACACACCACAGCTTATGAAGGACTTAAAGTTTAAGCTGGGTGTTTAAAAAGAAAAGAGAGGCAGAGCAGAGATGGTTGGGATCATTTTTATGGCTGAAATAAATGCCTGGGTAGACTAGTAAGTTCTTTGTAGAGAGACAGACGGATAAAACGACATAAAGATGGTTCAAAATACAAAGAGTGGAGGCAGTAAGGCTGAGTTTGACACTGGAGAATTTGGTAAATTAAAAAAACATAAACTTTATTTTAGATACAACATAGAGTTAAAACCCCAACATACCCATTATCAGAACTGGAGATTGAGGGTGATTTTAAATTACACCATGTACTCTATCTGACTGCATTAACATTGTACTCTACCAGACACTTTAATTGCCCCTCACTGTTACAAACAGTTGAGAGAAGAGCATCAAAGAAATTACCATGTTAGGGAAAGAGCCATTTTGTAATTCACTTAATGGAAAAATCTATCCAGAGCAGAGAATGTCCTGAGATCTTTGGTTCAAAGATAAAGAGAAACCAGGGAACCTAATTTAAAACGTGGGAAAAGTGGACCAATCACGTGAAACACTTGGACTCAAACTACAGGAACTATGATCACAAAGTAGTCAATTTCAAGACAGCAAATGATAGGCAATTGAATGCCCTGGTGAGAAATACGTGTGTTCGGAGGGCTAAAACATTTTATTACATCACACCAAATAATACATTCCTCTGAAATAAAGACTAGGAAGAACTGGGAAAAAAAAAATTCAACATCTAATTTGATCTCAAAAAATGGTTTTAAAAATTTGTGATTAAACACCCAAAAATCAGCAAGTCAAGGGAATCATTCATCAGAAGCTTTGCCTTCAGGCTGGAATCACTCTCACTGTCTGGATGGATAATCCTGGACCCTTTTCTTAAGGCTTTTGTGAAAAGGAAATTCCAAGGCCTCATGGTAATGTTTATCAGTGCCATGATAGAGCAAGGAAGATTTCCTTCTGTGGAGCCTAACATCCCTGTGGCCATGGTTTATCCGCTTCCTCTTCCTCTCCTGCTTGCCCCAGCCCAGCTCAAGATCCTCTATTTATATGATCATGTGATTGTAAAAGATCATTTAAGGCTCCCTTGACATTATGTCTTAATTAATGTTTAGTAATGCAAGAAATGCCTACACAGGAACTGGTGATGGGCACAGGAACTTGGATATATATTAGCTTGTGCTGTTCAGCTTCCTAAGAATGCCCTCTGACCTCTCTTCAGAAAGCCAGCTCGGTCACCCCTGCAAGCCTAACTTCCCTCAGGTCTTGCAGCCCTCCTCTGCCCATTTTTGGGTGTTTCTCTTTCCCCAGGAAGATATTCAGACAGATCATAAAGACCATCATGTGGCTCTCAACTCTCTTCACTTGCCCCAAGACCCCTCTCTAAGGTTTTTTTTATGGGAGAGGAGGATTGAGGGGAAGTATTCTGGCCTTGTCCTGCCCACTTCGGGGTAGCAAGATTAACTTGTCTTTTCTCTCTTACCTGGGCTCCATATGCTGCTGCCAGAAAGGACAGGGGACATTTGGCTAATTTTTTGCTAATATGCAAGTGGGAGCTGTCTAGGGAAGCATCGTTTTGCCAGGTAATTTGTACATTTTAACAACAGCCTTCTGGAGATTCTGTCCTCTTTGGTGCTGTGTATTGTTCATGGTGGGAATTTCCAACTAATTAAGAAAAGGAGTAGGGCATTATGCCAAGCTGGAGGGTGATATTTTTGGTCTGGTAAGATTTGCTACATCCTACCTCTCCGAGCTAGGTCAGAATTTTTACTAACCCATTGCAGGCCTGGGGCTGCTCCATTAACTGATTATTTTTTAACTGCTTTTAAAATCAGGATTATAATATACACAAACAATGAAAAATAAGCTCCTCTCCTACCCCAAACTCCTAGTCACCTTCCCTCCACAGCATCAAATACAGTCCTTTTCACAAAGGACAAATAGACTTCACAAATGCTAGCTACGTGAGTGAATTTATTTGTATCATTTAATAAGGAAAAATTAGAAGAAAAGTTGGGAGGCACAATAAAACATACTCAGTCTATCCAAAGAAAGAGGACTTATAGAAAAAGAGAGGGTTTTATATGTTTATGAAGCAGTAAGATGGATCTTAAAACAGGCTTATTAATTACAACCAACAAATTTATGGAAGATTTTATGATACGTCAGGTCCAGGACTGGTACAGAGTTTAAAAATGAGTCCTATGTAGTGTCAAACTTGGATGAGCTCACTTAGTATGGAGAAAGATGTGTAAGTTATACTTTGCTGAACTCAAGCTCATATGGGGAAAAGATTCATAAATAAATAATTGTAACATATTATATTGAGGGCCATAGTAGAGCTACGTACTAAGTACTTTAAGAGCCTAGAGGAATAATTAATTACACTTATTATGGAGTCAGGAACATCTTATCAAAGGAGGAAGCATTTGTTTTTTCTTGAAGGATGCCTCTAAGTTCTCCCAACGGAGAGAAAGAAATGGGAATTCTAAACCTAGTGAACGTCATCGACAAGTACACATATAGTGAGAGCACATAACCTTTTTAGGGAACTAGGACAGGGTGACCAGCATGGAGGGAACACACTATGTAGGAGATGATGCTAGAAAGGAAGCTGTGGCCTGTTGTGATGGCCTTTTGTGTCTTTTAAGGAGAATTAAGTTTATTTTAAAGTGGATCTATAGGAGACACTTTTAGGTTGAGCAGCAATTGTCCCAGGACAATTCTGGTGGCTGTTTGAGAAACAGACTGAAGCTGAGAATAGAGGCAGGCAGAGTTAGGAGGCTATTGCAAAAGTCCAAGCAATGTGTGATGGGACAATAAATCAGGCCATGCTGGTAGGAATAGGCCAGAGAGACTTTCCTAGGTTGACTGGCAATGCCTTAACAGTTACCTGGAGCAGGAGGCCCGGGGAATTGAGGCTGATGCTGAGTTCTTCCTTTAGTCTACTGTGTGGGTAGAATACCACTAAAATAAATGTGGAATACAAGAAAACAGATGTACAGAGAACAGACTCAATGGATTGAAACTAAGGTGTGTTGAGTTTAAGATTCCTGGGGTATGACAAGACCAAGGATCTCAGCAAGAGAAGAGAGAGTTTCAACAATATAAGAAAACAATATAGCAAGTTTCCCCAAGGTCAGGAATGATAAAGGCTAAAAAGTGGCCATTGCATTAGTTAATTAGGATATCAGTGGTGCCCTCTGGGAGGGTAATTCCAATAGAAGGGAATGGAAGCCAGTTACAAAAGGCTGGCAAGGAAAGAGCAAGGAGAATCAGAGAGAACAGAGTATAGAAATGTTGGTGTGAGGGCAAGGAGTGAGAAGGTATAGCTCGAGAAGGAAAAGTGTTGAAAAATTTTTAAGAAAGGATGTCTAGAATATATTATATGTGAAGGAAAACAGCTAATGGAGAGAGAAATGGACCAAGAGGAGTGACAGAGCAAGGCAGGAAAAGATAGAAGGACTGCTCCAGTTCTGTGAGATTTACCAGGAGAGAAGCTTCCTGTGGGGTCGGTCTGCTCTCCTCACCACTTGCCTCTCTAACTCAGGGACTTACTTTTCTCTGCTGCAGCCATTACACTGGCTTGGAAGTGGGAGAAGTTCCTCTTCCTTTCACAGACCATCCCTTTATCCATGATGGTACAGCTGAGAGCGGCTATTACTACCTAATCCCCTTTACTAACGACTTGCAAGAATTACTCCATAAAGAGTAAATTTAAACTGACCACACACTATCCCTGTCTTCCGAGCACAGGTCCAGCCTTATGGGGTTTCTGATGAAGGCAATTTCTCCTCCTCCTGGAGCCTGGAGGCCCTATTCTTCTCCTCACTATTTTGGAGCACCCATGAAGACTTGAGACACTAGATCTCAGAGAAAGTGGTCTCAGGCTGCCTTCCGAGCCCCTGACTCCTTCCTGTCCTTGTATGATTGATGTTGGGACTAGCCCCTCCTTTAGGGAAGACCTCACTCCATCTTCTATTGATTGGAGGATAACACAACTTTTTGATCTCAAAGTCAATCACCTCAGAACCTAAGATGCCAGTAATTGCGTAAGATATTCGTAGATAGTTTCTGTTTCGAGGTTAGTCTTAGACAGTTTGGGTAGGGTGCGAGATAAGGATAGGTAGAATGGAGGAAAAGTTAAGTAAGCTTATTTCTTGGTGCATTTTATTGTCTGTGTAAAGTAGAACCCTAGTACAGTTTCTGAGATTGAGGGCTAATGGGTCAGTTGGGATTTGGAGAGTGATAGTCTGGAGAATGGAGATTTATGCCAATTACCAAAGGGTAAATTATTGCCTAACAGTACCAAAGGCCCCACTGAAGAAATCATACACTTGTAACATAGCCTGCATATAAGATTTTTTTTCTCCAGCAGAGTGGCAGCATAGAGACATGCATAGAGAAAGCCATGATTGGATTAAGGTGAAGCTGTAGATTGGCAAGGTGAGCAGGACACAAGGACAATAACATAAAGGATTTAGGATGCTGGGGATAGATAATGTGGTTGAAAGTCTTCGTGACAGGGCCCGGCTGAATAGGGAAGGAGTATAAACATGACTGCTGATGGACTAAGAGGGTGGGATAGGGTAGAGGACGTATGAGTGTTGCTAAGACTGGCAGGTGGTTTTGGGGGATGTAAGGGAATGGGACTGATGATTTGTTTCTGAGTTTCAGATTTCACAGATAAAATATTTGTGGGGTTGGGAGGTAGGAGTGGGTAGCTGAATGGAAGTAAGTTGAGAATAATACATAATATTTTGGGATGTATAAAATGATATGGCCATTATTTGACTTCATACAATCATGAAAATAAATCTGTCCTTGACAATGAGCCCCAAAGAAATGCAAAGTTTAGAAGCCATTTGCTAAGTCTTTCTTATCATGCAGTTTGGAGATGGACAGGAAAAAAAAGGCTTTTCTGCAGACCTTATAAAGACCAATATTAAAGACTTTATTTTGTGGATGTCCTTCTTGTAAGCGATGAACTAACAAAACAGCAAGTTTTGGCTTCTCTGGGCAAATAAGATGACTCTGGCAGCATTGGGCCCACATTCCCTCATGGCAGCAATGTGGTTTCTCACCAGCTTACCTGAGTCCTCACCACTCCATACTGCCACCCCACGCCTTGCTGAGTTATGTCAGTTGCTATTTATCAGTATGTTCTTTCTTTTTTTAGAGTTCAGAGGACAGTGAGATATTTCTTGTACCAAGGCCCTATAAAAATTAGAAAATCAGAGATGAAACAGGAAGAGTATTGCTTTGTATTTGATAGGCAAAGTATATCACTGTTGAGAAACTATGAATTATAATGCTATTATGAAACAGATCCCTCAGTTTCATACTTTATATTACCTACCTTGACGCTAAGAGGCATTTGACTTTGCAATAACTCCTGTAATAATGGTAGAAATCCAACCAAACACAAGAGAAAAATTTAAAAAGCAGTATAATAAGCAACAGTTTTTTTTAAGGGAATCATTTTAGTCTATCATATTGTTGCTTTTGCTGAACTTAAGAAAACCCTGGTAATTAACAGATTCCCTAAAAATGCTACCTAACTCAATAGCCACTGTGAAAACATAATGAATCCTCAAAGTAGTTCCTCAATGGCTGAAAAGCATCAATGTAATTCCCTGAGTGCCTAACTTTTTGGCAGCCATATACACTTGTAGAAGATAGATCCAAAAAGAATGGGTGAAGGATGTTTAGAGTCAGAGGAGAAGAAGAGTAAAGACATGAAAGCTTTTATCAGGTTTAACTTGCCACATTAGTGCTCAGGAAGAAAGGCAATCATTACATATTTCTTGTTGTTGAGGATCATGATAAAAATAAATGTAACTCTAGCCATAAGAGCATAATAGATTAAAATCAACACCTCAGAGTGATTCAGGAGGCAGACAGGTAGCCATTGTGGACCCATACATTGACATAATTTGCTATTTCCTTAAAGCATTTTGGTCTTTTACTTTCTGCTCTAGTTAACTCTCACGTTAAGCATATGGAGAACAGTTGAATATGAAGGCTCAGAGGTTGAACTGAATCTTCGGAGAAATACAGGAAATAAAATGCGATTGAGGTTGGGGAAATGAAAATTGTCATAATACACTGAAGAAGAAAATAATCTGAAGGCTAAGTGCTCAGTGAGTCAGAAAAGTTTGGAGAGTTATAATATTAGAGCCTGTGAACTGGAAACTAGATATGAATTCATAACCTACAAGGGATAAATGACAGGAAGAAATCAGTAAACAGTGTCAGTGTTATTTGGGGAGGCTGAAGGAAGGTTATTATGGACCAGGGAGCCTGAATAGCTTAAGTTCTAGGTATCAGATTAATGATGCAAATAAATAGAAGACAGTTTGGTGAAAAGTGACAAAGATTAAAAACTGAGATGGACTGAAATGTGAAGAAAACTTGAAAGAAATAAATCTATGTATTGCTGGCGTGATTTACGGAGATTTAAAGGTACCTATTGACTTTAAACATCATAAATTACTCATCAGAACCTAACCGTTAGTATATAAATAAATTGGCCTAAGTACCATGGAGTATCCACAATGAACATTCTCTTATTGTCTTGCCCTTCTTTTATTGCCCTGCTCTGAATATTAGTCTGAAGGGGCCATTGAACAATATTTATTGGGGAATGACTATGGTATTTTAGCTCTTTTTCTAACTTCTATGAATTTCACAATGTCATGAAGATACTTCAGCAACAATTTTGGCAAAATATTGACAATTTCTTCAATCATATTGCTCATGGAACAGGAGAAATGGAAAGTCATCATTTAGTAACTGCAGAGAGTTAGGCAGGCAGGAGTAGAAACAATTGCTTACTATACTGTTTGTGATGAAAAAAATCTGAGTTTAGCTATTAAAAGCCTGCTGGGAGCCAAGAATTGCACATGTCAGAGGAACATGCTGCTGCCCATCACCATGTCCGAGAGATGGTACCCACGGTTTGGCTGTCTGCATGATGAAGAAGCATGGCTGTAACATCAGCGGGTGTGACCAGTGGCTTGTGAGAGACAAATACTTATGGGGATGAAAAGGAAGCTGGCACAGGTCTTGGGCTTCTGGCATCATCAGTTACAAGTCTGCCAAGATGCTTTGGGAAACGGTTTAATTTAAATGCCAAGTCTATTTCAAAGAAGCTCCCTAGTTTGACCTGTTGGGAGTCTAGAATGAGGTGGATAGGTGCTCATTTAGTAGGGCGCTGGAGAATTAAATGGTGGTTCTACAAAGAACATGATGGGGGTTTAAACCTCAGTATGTCTCTACTCAACTCAGGAAATTCATGGTAAGAGGTGCAGGATCTATGGTTGTCATAGCATTTTACTAGTGATTAGTAAATGCTGAGAAGATTAGATACACAGAAAGGACAGAGATACTTCCTAGTATTTATTCAAAATAGCACAATTAGAGAACTTTAAGAACAAAGCCTTCTTCCTTTCCTCCCTTAAAGCATATGTGCAGGCTATTTTGACTATAAATTTGAAAAGGCAAATTAAGAACCTGATTTGGATTATGGGAATATTTTTCTGCAAAACAATCACAAAACAGGAAAAAAACCCGCAACCCTGTTTTGAAACAAAATTAGGAAAAAAGAGATGAGACTGAATAAAATATTAAAACATTGTTGTTCATTGATGTGAAAATATTTCTGTTAGCATGTAGGCCCAGGTTGGCAAGAGATGTATAAAAGCTTGTCTGATGGGTTAAAAAACATGAATCCAGAGGATTGGAAGAATTAAAATGCCCCCAAGAATAACATGAAAGTATTTGATGCTGCTTCAGGGTTAAGGGCGAGTATGTACATGTATGCAAAGCCCATTTCCTCAGAGGCTACTTGGCAATTTGCTACAACACCAGCTAATGAAAGCAAGGTCTTTAAGTTCACTCCCTTGCGGACTATCAGTTTCTCCTTCGCGCCTTGCAGCGAGTGTATTCCTGGAAAAGGAAGCACAGGAGTTGGGGAAGAACTGGGGTGCTAGAAAGGGCAGGAGAGGAGGATGGAGCTCAGGAATCACCGGACGGAGAGGTGGGTGGGGACAGGTTACGTGGGGCTTCCAGTACCATGCTAGGAGGTTTGGGTCCTGTCTGCTCCAGGGATGGAGACCTTGGGGAGATATCTGCACAGGGGAGTGACTCGATTATTGTTGATTTTTTTAGGCTGGTCACTCTGCCTTAAGCGTGTGTGGGAAGAGCAGAGAGAGGAGGGACCAGCTGTAGCGACGCAAGCAAGATACTGCCCCATAGCTGAGCCTGAGTAAGCTAGGCTGGGCCCCGCAGGAGGCAGGGCCAGCTGGCATCGCTGGTGGTGGGATCCGGAAGGTCACTGAGAGGGAGATGATAAATCTCCATGGGAAGGCTCAGAGGGCACGAAAGAGGTTCTGTCGATGTCCTCTGCCCCTCACAACCCGCCTGCCTCTGCTCCCCTCTCACCTCACCCCTGCCCCAAGCATCCTTGCAACTAGTTTAATCAATTCACAGCTTAGAAGCCCAAGGGAACAGCGTTGGTTTCAGTATGTCAAATGGGTCTGACCGCTGGTGAAGCCCAACGGGGAGCGTCCGCATGGCCTTTTCCCGACCTGGGAGGGAGGCGACCGAGTTCCGCGCGCCGGGAGGGGTGCAGGACTGAGGCGCAGCGAACTCCGCTAGCCCCGGGACCCTCGCTCGGGGCAAGGCGGTCAGCGCCGGGGTGCTCCTCGGGGCTCCGGGCGGTGATTGGCAGCTGCGGCAGCTCCGGGGAACCTGGGGGGTATGAAAGGCCTGCGGCCGCCGCCCGTCGCCGTCCACTCAGCAGAGAAGTCCCCGCGGGCCCGTGATTCGCCCACGGTGACCGCAGCCGCGACGGCGGCACCCTGGCGCGGGAGCCCCGGCGGCTCACCAAGGGTCAGGGGGCGGCCCGGAGGGTCCCTGCCGCCTATAGGGGGCAGAGCCGAGCTCGCGAGGAGACAGCCCCGGGCGGGGGTGGGCACGGCGACTGTCAGGGCCGCGCCTCCCTGCCCACCGTGCGCTTCCTCCCGGCGCCGCGGGCCTCAGCAGGGTCCCCGGGGGTGGGGGGCGTGACAGGGCTCCGCACGAGGTGGCCTCTGGGGAATTAGGGTCCGGGGAGACCCAGGCGTCACTCTCCGCCCGCCCGGAGCCGCGAGACCCTCGGAGGCGCCTCCGCGTGGTCAGAGAGCGTCGGGGCGCCACTCGCTTCCCCTCGCCCTTTTCCCGCGTGGTGGGTGTTCCGACCCCCGGGTGGGCGCCCGGCCCGCGGGTTATTTTTGGCGCCCGCAGCGGCGCGTGTGTCGAGGCGTGTTCTCCTTCCCCGGTGCCAGTGCCGGGCTCCGCCGGCGCCCGAGCTGACTTCTCTCTCTCTCCTTTCCCCTGCAGGAATCTCCCGATAATTCTGCCGCCACGACTTTGACCGTGCGCAAGGCGAGCCCGAAACAAACATCACATCTAAATTAAAAAAAAGAAAAAGAAAAAAAAAAAAAGCGGAAGAAGCGGCCGAGGCGGCGGCGGCGGGAGGAGGAGAGGAGGAGGGGCCGCGCGCGGCGGCCCGAGGCGGCGGCGGGGACGCGGGGACGCGGCTTTGTGCAGGCGGGTCGCGGGGCGCCCATGGCGGAGTGCGGCCGGGGGGGCGCCGCCGGCGGGGCCCTGCCCACGTCCCCGGGCCCGGCCCTCGGCGCCAAGGGCGTCCTCAAAGCCGGAGCCGGCGAAGGCGGCGGCGGCGGGGGAGGTCGCCTTGGCCACGGGCGGGCGCGCTATGACAGCGGCGGGGTTTCCAACGGAGACTGCAGCCTCGGCGTGTCCGCGGACGAAGCCCGGACCAGCCCACCCAGGGGACCCCGGAGCGTGGCGCTCGCCCCGACCCCCAGCCCGGCCGTCTGTCCCCTCCCCCGGGAGAGCAAGCCTGGCGGCCTGCCGCGCCGGAGCAGCATCATCAAGGTAGGTGTGAGAGGGGCGCTAACCGCCCACCCCAGGCGTCCTTGGGGTCTGATTCCTCCTGGAGGAAGTGATGGTGAAAGGAGGGGTTGACGGGGGCCCACTGTTAACAGGAACCACTGGTGCAGGGTGCTTGTGGTGGTTGAGCAAGGATTGGGTGCAAATGGCATTCGGAAGGAATGGAGAGGTGGTTCCTGATGTGCAGAAGGAGCTGTGTTCAGACATCGCCGGTTGAACTTGGGGCTGTCACCTCTTCCAGGATTGATCTGGAATTAGGGCCTTGTACCTGCCTGGGTGGGCATGCTCTTCTGTGGCAGCTTAGTCTGGTATCAGACACTGTGGAAGGTTTCTAGTGTATTTTTTAAAAAGGGGGATTATGTGAAAATAGTTTTCGAAAAATCCCAGGCGATGAACAGAGATTATTTAATAGGTTTCTTCTGATCTGTATATGGCTAGTTACTTTTTGCAAATGGTTACACTTTGAGGTCGTATGGTCTCCGGTCACCCAGTCTCAAGGAGAAATGGAGTGAGTAGGTTTCTGAACATAAATGCAGATTTCCGCTTTCTTAGGCTCAAAAGCTTGGGGAGATTACAGTTGCATACGATTTAATCTTTTCCTTGCTGCAGTGGGCAGGCCTCCAGTTTTGTGGAAGTTCTTTTGGTTTGGTTGTGGTATCTTTTGCACAGTGTTAGGTAGCAGGAGAAAGCCAGTGATTGTTTGGTGCGTTTTAAACTCAAAAAGTAATATTAGGAACTCTTGAGTTTGTGGTGGTTTCAATCTAGTGTTTAGTCCACAATGTAAAAATATTTCTCATGACATGAAGTGAAAAAAAAAGTTGATGAGCTTAGAAGAGCAGAGCGTTAGGGCAAGACTAGCTCATTCAGCTTGCTCAAGTATGGAGCAAATATGAAAATGTGGCTTTCTGAAAATCAAGGGGTTATCAGGACAGTGAGCAGCAAAGCACGTTGACAGGCTGCACCCACCCTTCCTGTGATTGATAACTGGTGGGAGAGAGGGCAGAACGTGTCACAGTAAAGAAAGTTGGCACTGGTGTTATTTGAAATTTAATTGGACCTGCAAAAGTCTTCCAAGTACAGTGAAAATGTCTGACGGTGTTATCAACTTCTGCAGTAATCTAGTGAAATATATCACCTTGCTACTCTAAGTAAGAGGCAGTTGTGAAACTGCATTTCGCTTTGTCATCTGTTTGCACAGTTTATGTTTTGGCAAGGGCACAATTGAAGGGCTTAGGGATCAAGTGTTTTAACTACCTACAGCACGAATTTAGAGTTAAACTTTGCTGCAGACTTAGCTTATAGTGACGTTTTCTTCTACTCTGTAGCTTATGTTTCTTTGGAAGTTGCTTTCCACTGTGCATGCTAATCAGTTCTATTGACAGTTATGTGACATTTCTGTTTTTATTTGCTACCACATATTTGTGATGATTTTGCATTGTGCTGTTAATGAAATTTGAGATGAAAATTCCTGTGTAAGATACCAGCCCGCCTGAATTTAATCTTTGTATTCATTGTTTTGAGGGCTTATCTTTGCCCTCAAAAAAAAAAAAAAAAATTCAAACTTTATGAGTATTCGTAGTGGGATTCATAGTGGGGATTCGTAGTGTAACTTACTGAATTACAACAAAATCTGGTTTAATTTACCATTTATGAGAGAAGAAGGATGATTTGTCAATATTTTTGATATATTTGACTAACTTGTCACTAGATATTTCTTCATTGATGGCTTTACTAGATGTGCAAGGAAAAATGATTAATTGTTCAGCAATCACTGGTTTTAGAAATGACTTTGATACTTATATTGAATCCTATATCTTTTAAAGATATTTTCATCTTTCTTTTTTCTGATAAAGGCAACTGATTTCTTGTTCACTGTTGTATGCCTGGATACAAAATGCCAGGAGCATAGCAGGGGCTAGATAAACCTGTTACTGAACGAATGGAGGAAGTACATGTTTTCTTTGAGTTCTGTTAATTTCTGAAACAGGTGGTTTTGGATTTGCCAGTTTCCTATCTTGTTCATTATCTTGAAGCTCTTAAGATGGCTTACCACTATGTTTTCTTGCCCATTTTGAACTTGCATTTTCTTTCTTTTTTTTTTTTTGAGACAGAATTTCAGTATGTCACCCTTGGTAGAGTGCTGTGGTGTCACAGCTCACAGCAACCTCTAGCTTTTGGACTTAGGAAATTCTCTTGCCTCAGCCTCTGGAGTAGCTGGGACTACAGGTGCCTGCCACAACACCCAGCTATTTTTTGTTGCTGTTTGGCTGGAGCCGGGTTCAAACCTGCCACCCTCAGTGTATGGGGCTGGTGCCATACTCACTGAGCCACTGGCGCCGCCCAGAACTTGCATTTTCTTAAACACTCTTAAACATTATGGAAGTAGTATTGAAAATTAATCAAGCTTGGGTTATAGGAAATAGAGAATGCCATATTTTAACAGGTAACTACTTGGTATGTTTCTTCCTTCCTCTTGAAGCATCAAGATTTTAGAAATTTAGAGTGGTATTTTCTAAAGACATAACTTCCAGCATGAAGACAATGGAAAAAGCTATTTTTAACTTTAACATCAAATTTCATAAAGCAATGAATATTGCACAGATATTACTGTCACATGAATGGCAGAAATTATATTTCACTTTTGTTAAAAAAGAATAAAAAGCTTAAGCAAAAGCCCAAGGGAAAAAAAGTAATAGTGACATCATTCCTTGGTTTCCTTTTTGTTGTTTGTTTGTTTACCTAATGTAAGGATGCATGCAGTCAGG
The DNA here is from genome assembly GCA_963573935.1 of Arctocebus calabarensis. Lineage (NCBI taxonomy): Eukaryota > Metazoa > Chordata > Mammalia > Primates > Lorisidae > Arctocebus > Arctocebus calabarensis. The sequence goes on from CAUYON010036583.1 coordinate 58,731, forward strand.
TGTCTGTGAGTAGAGTTGGACTTTCATCTTCATTATACTGTTGACATCTCTAAGGTGGGGATACCCAAGTCAGGAGGAGAAATAATGACCTAAATGTGATATATGGTGGCAAAGAAAGGGGATTATTGCTAAAGTGCAGGACTTAATGCAGAGGTACATTGTAGGCTGACCTTACTTATATTGCTCATTTAAAATCATTTCTTTAGGCTTGGCGCCTGTGGCTCAGCGGGCTAAGGCGCCAGCCACGTATACATGAGCTGGTGGGTTCGAATCCAGCCCAGACCTGCCAAACAACAATGACGGCTGCAACCAAAAAATGGCCGGGCGTTGTGGCGGGTGCCTGTGGTCCCAGCTATTTGGGAGGCGGAGGCAGGAGACTCGCTTGAGCCCAGGAATTGGAGGTTGCTGTGAGCTGTGATGCCACGGCACTCTATCCAGGGTGACAGCTTGAGGCTCTGTCTTAAAAATAAATAAATAAATAATTTCTTTAGTACTCTGTTTTGTAAATATGATGTTGAGTAAGAAATTGTTGTAAAACTACATTTTCTGCCAAAATATATGTATAGATATATACCAAAAGAGTTCCTTGGTTGTGTTAACAGTGTTGATGAAAATTCAAGGTAACCAGCCTTGTAGAACCTTTTACAAATACCTTAACATTATAAATAAATCATGGAAATAAACACCAGAATTTGCTGCTTTTCTTTAGCTTATTGAAAGTGATGATATATTTTTGAGATTATTTACAAAGGCTCATTAATGGATTTTTAGGGAAGAAGCTATTATGATTGTTATCTTAAGTAATCTACTAAATGAAAATATTACTTTCATTTTCTCTTTCCACAATTCATCTCATCACACTATTCAATACAATTTATGTTTTATTTTGAAATAGTTAAATTGTTCAGATGGCATCCATTTTTTACAAATAGCTCAATCCTTGAATTCAAGAGCTTGTCTAAAAATATGAAGTAGCATTTTAGGCCTTAGATTTCTTCTTAATTTTAGAAATAAATGAAGTTAAAATGTCTGTTCGTTTAGATGGTTTATTTTAATCAGAACTAGTTAAATACTTCGGTTGACGATTTGCATACAGTAAAATTCACTGTTGTTGGTATCCAGTTCTAAGAGCTTTGACAAACACATACAGTCACACAGTCACCACCATAATCAAGATGTAGAGCATTTCCGTCACCTCAGAAAATTTCAGCAGGTACTTTTGTAGTCTTCTCCTTTCCCTCACCCCCAAACCATGACAACTATTGATCTTGTGTCCTTTCCCAATAAGTAGGAAACATAAGCTTTGCTTTATTTTGGTGTTTAGAGACACTAACTGTAGCTACCATTTGTTAAACACTCACTATGTGCAAACATGTGAACAGAGCTTACCAGAATTCTCTGACTTGGTCGTGTACCAACCACAGAGCCTGGAGGAAATCAGAGTTCAGAGAGGTTAAACCCTTGGCACAGGTGTTGGAGCTAGTGGCTGTACCTTGGGTAAGGCTGTACTCTATTGCGCCTCAAATTACAGTGGCAGTTCAAATTTGGGATCGAATTGAGGTAGCATTGGTGGTTTGGAACACTGGATTTGATTTTTCTCCTTTAAATGTAGGAGATGTTGGAGGGAGAAAAAGATCTCTGTTTCTGCTGCACAAGAAGTTGACAGATAATATAGTCAGGCAGCTGTTTAGTCACCTGTTGTGGCTGCTTGACCAGGGCTTTCAGCTTCCCAGTGATCAGGACTCTGACCTTGCCTAAGGGGGCAGCCTTTATTTTTCTTATCACTATGGTCATTATCATAGTGTCTTCTTGTGTAAGAGAAACACTTTTACTATCTTTATACTAAAATAAAATAAATGTTTATGTCTTCATGCTTAGCTGTCTAACATGGAGAAAGTAGGCTTTTCACAACTGTTATAAACATTTAAACAAAAATAATAAAAACTTACATATATTTATATATAGTGTTGGTCTCTGGTTTAAATAAACTAGGCTCTTTGCAGGCAAAAGCTGGCTTGTATTTAACAGTTTTGCATAGATAACAAGCACACAATAACCATTTTGGAATTAGATCTTAAAGAATAAAACTTTGCATTTGAGAATTTTTTTTGAATGGGAGAGGATCAAACATAATTGCATGCCCAACAAACTTGTGGGCATATCATAAATATTAAACAGACAGTAATTGGATTACAGAGTGAATTTGTCTGGATAGATAGGCAGCCTGGATCATTTAGGTCAAAAAAATCTAATGGCCAATCAGCAACTTTCCACTTTATTCTGTACTAATGCATTTTAGATCATACAGGATAGCTATTGAAAGAGAGAACATGGTTGCTTGTTTTAACTGCTCAAAGAGCTTTTGTCTCAATTCAGAGTTCACTTTGCAAAGATAATCAGAATGTATTAATTTTCACACCCTTAAAATTACCTGCTCCCTTTTGCCTTTCTTTCCCTCTTTTCCAACCCGTCTCCCAAATAGTTTTATTTGATTTGTATTGTTTTTCACCAAATCCAAATAGGCAACTGACAGGAAATTCTTCATTAATTGCTGATATCAGCCACTTAAGTTATTTTCTTAAAATGCTCTCTCCCAGAATATGTCCACTTCCTTTTAGAGTTCTGTGTGCTCTGCAAGGCATCTAAACTAGACTGAAGTTATCCATGCCTCAGTATTCAACAAAACAGGACAATATCGTACAGCCTAAATGCAGATGTAAACGAAGCAGGAGGATTCATAGTTTTTCTTCAGAGTTTATACCTATATGTTCAAGAATAGATAGATGCTCTATTCCTTATTAATATTAAGTTTTAGATGCCATTATTTACTATCTCCCTGACCTCTGGATTCCTTAAACTACCTTTTTGTCCAAAATTAGTGGGATTCAAATATTTTTTACCAAAGGCCACTGCAACATGCTGGATCTGAAAGTGCATGTTTATTACCTGCCTGACAAGCTTTTTCTGCTGATATTAAAAGTGGATCTGGGACGGTTGTGCTTAACACCAGTGTCAGTTGTGATGCAAACTCAAATAGGCATGGAGCCACCAGGGAAGTTTCAGTCATGCCTATTTTCTTTATGTCAGGTTAATTCCATAGCTTTAGGGTACCTAAAATATGTAACTAATTGCATTGAGCTTCAGCAACAATTGTGAGAATGGTCCAGCCTGCTGGCAGGATATGTGGCACCTGCCCATTCCAGAGTAAGAGAGCAGGGCAGGTGGCAAGGCCCTCTGGCCACCAGCACAGGGTAGGGATAATTAGGTAAAAAGCGCTTTAGCTAATAATCTCAGCTGGGGTGCACCCAGGCCACATGTTACATGTCTGGACTACTCAGAAGGCATAATCGTGATAGGAAGAACAGAGAGTGTGGAGTTAGGAGTTTGGATTAGATTCTGGCTCCCCCACTTACTTTCTGTATAGGGTTGGGCAAGATACTGAAGTTTGTATGTCTTATTGTACCATCTCTAAAATCCTCTCTCATAATGTCATTTTGCAGATTAAATGAGATTATGTATGAGCAGTGTGTGGCACTTAATAAGCCCTTAGCAAGCATTACCTTATATATTTTTCTGATTTTTAGTTTCTATTTCTTTAGATTATATACTGAGATGAGCAGACTCCTTTAAATCCCTTTGAGTTGGATGTCACTAACCCTGCCATGCCCACTGTGGAAGTTTTGTCTTTTGAAATAAGCAGACTGTGCCTAGAGAAATTTTTCAGAACGTGTTCCATAGATGCTCTTAAGAATGATTTGTATTCTAAATGATGTGCCTTCCTAAATCTGTACCTGTGTACATATGTAAATAGCCCCAGCTATGTGATCAGAGGGTGTTGAATGCTAATTTCATCGTGCCAAGCACCCAATATTGATTTGCCCAGGACAATCCAGATTTACATCCTTTGTTCCAGTTTGGATGATAATTAATTGGTCACCCTACTTAAAATCTTCTTACCAACTCCCTTACAGCCTATGTTTGAGCCCCATAAAATTGCCCTCTCTGCCTAAATTCAGCCTTTATTTTCATACCTCTCTTTTTTAAAGCTTAGCATGCTTTCCTTTTCTTTAAGGTCTTTCTCAGTTTATCACCTCCTTATTAGACAAATTATTTCTCTGCTTCCCAACCATTGCTCTGCGACTCTTCTCCATTCTCTTCTGCCTCATAGGCAACAGCATGTTATTCATCCTGGGTTTATGCAAACATCTAGCCCAGCGTCTTGTGGAACACATGTATATATGTGATGAATAAATGTGTGAACGGATGAATAAGTGGACAGGAATGACAGAACTTAGGAGTTTGATAAAGGTGTTATTTAGACTTAACTCCAACTGGTTTTGATTAGAATATAAAACTTAGTGGGCTGTGTGCTTCAAAGAAGAAATTTATGTGCATAATTTTGAAAACAAAGGGAAAGAAATACCTTTATTTAAAGTTGAATCCAGGAATTTGGTTGGTTACAGAATTGTCATACAAGATGTTAATATAAATGATCTCTTTTGTGCCCCTGAAATAAGAATAGACTTTTGAAAATTTCTTTTGATTTTGTTTCACTATCGGAATTTAAAAAGCATAGCAAGAGAGTGTTATTGTTTATTAAGGCATTTAATTCCTTTTCTGCTATTTGGTTTCTTTAAGTGATATCTATAGTTTTTGCTCAGTTTTTATTTTTAAGGAACTAACTTAAATGTTTATTGTCAGTAATATTGGTTAGTCAAAAGTTATTCATTGGGAATTCTGTAAAATTAATAAAAAAGAAGATACATAAAGAATCTAGAGTATTAATAGACATAGTTGTAGGAGTGGAATCTTTAATCCTTCAGCATATGTTGTCATATAATGTTAGAAATTCTGCTCTTTGTTGCAATGCAAAGATTGGGTGCAGGAGATACTAAGACATGGTTTGTATGCACTGCCTCATGTAACTCTCAACAGAACCTGCAAGGAGACATCATCATTCTCTTTATAGACAAGGAGACCCATTCCACAAAGTTTAGGAATTTTCAAGCAAAGTTACAGAGTTCCTAAGAGGCAAAGCCAGCCTGCAGATTAAGCTTGACTGTCTTGAAAGCCCACGCTTTTAACTGTTCCATCACGCTCTCCCACTCCATCCTCTGAGTGACTTTGGCTTTCCCTTTTTCCTCCTACTTGCCCAAGCCATTCTGGCTCCTTAATTTTGGCAGTTTCTATCAGTCCTAAAATAGACACCTGATTTTTAATTGGACAAATTTGGCTTTTTGTAGCTGAATCTTGGGATGCAACCCCATGTGTACATAATCAACATGAAGCCGTAGCCAGAGTCCTGTCCACTATGCTCCGGGGCTCTGTCTGGTCCACAACCTGGGATTTTGTCCTTTTCCTCTCTGTGCTCCTTTGATGGATTAGAAATCTTTTTAGGGGGCTTATTTTCCATTTTTGTTTCCTCTTCTTCTTCTTCTTCTTTTTTTTTTTTAATAAAAATATCAATTTATAGTTATACACCTTTTAGGGTCCTGGAAGGTAAAGTAGGTAACAAATAGTAACTTATTTTTTTAAGGTGGGCAATTTCTGATAATATCTATCCCTTTTATTGTTTTGAAACTGTCAAATAATTATAGAATTTCAGAGAGTAAGTAATACTCTCAATACATTACTATGAAATCAATAGTCAGGTATCTTCATGGAGAGTGTTAAAATTACTGATGTTAATATTGCAGATATTAACATTCCAGAAACCAAGTAGCTGGGTTTAAAAGTGATTAATAATGGAGAATCATGGGATTTTTCAGAACAGAAAGAGAGCATATAGAATTCTTTTGTAGTTAGAGATACACAAGGCCATACTGATTAGTACATTTAGCTCCTAGCTATGGTTGAATTCATTTATTTGCATATTAGCATAACAGAATTGGAAAAAATTGTTATGTAATACTGCAGCATGTGGATATTAATAGAACAAGATGTGGTCTTTCAGACAGCTATTTTTGCGCATTTGTTTTTTGCTGTAGATAGCTGCATGTGTACACGTGCTATACTTGTCCGAACATGTACTCTGAAGACTCTGTTTTTAAATAGTAATGACTAAGCGCAAACCAAATAATGTAGTGCTGGGTTGACACCAGTGGACTTGTGAGAGACTGATGGGTAGCAGGTGTCTGCTATCTGAATTGAAAATGCCCAGGAAGGGGCAGGCTGTTTTTTTTTATGAATATTGCTCGTGAAGCCCCTGTTGCTTTTGACCAATCAGTGTGGCCATAGAGGGATAAGTGACCTGATATGCAGCTACCATTAGAATCTTAAGCCATATGACTCTCTCCATATGGTTTTCTGCTCCTTTTTATTTTCTATCTCCTTTCTAAGCTCTGACATCCTCTAGGGATATAATAGATGAAATTTTTCAAATTGTTAATATGGGTTCCCACTTATTCTTAAAGGAAATAAAGTAAGTTGCTTAGATTCTTATTTCTATTAATTCATACTAACAATTTATATTCAATGCCAATAGAGCAGATATTTTCATATTGGAGCTAATAGAATTGCTGATGAAATACCAGTTTTAATGATGTGTTTCTTTGGAGTACTTGATGATTTGTTGAAAGAGTGCTCTTTCAAGACTTCTCCTGGCTTATGTATATATCCATAAATAATTTTTTAAACATTTAAAGTAATTGCTAAAATTAGAAGTAAAATTGCTGTCATAGGATATGTGTATGTTCTGCTTTAGTAGCAACTATCAAGGGGTTTTTCTAACTGTGTAAACCAATTGGTACACTCAACAGGGTGTATGAATTCTTGTTGCTCTGAATGCTTACAATGGTATTGTCAGTGTTTCTTTGTTTTTTTGTCTTTTGATTGTAAACCTTGTGGTGGTTATGTAATGGTACCTTCCTGTGGGTTTTTGACTAAATTTCCCCACTGACTAATGATGTTGAGCACCTTTTCATGTTTCTTGGACATTTGGATAAATGCCTATTCAAGTCTTTTGCCCATTTAAAAAATTAGGGTGTTTTAATTTTTTTTTAAATGGATATGTAGAACTTCTTTACATATCCTTCTTCTGGATATGTCTTTTGTGTGATACATACCAAAAAGGTCTTCGCCTAGTATGTGAGTTGGCTTTTCACTGTTGTCTTACAGGGTGCCTGTTAATGAATAACAATTCTTAATTTTAGAGAAGTCTGGGCGGTGTCTGTGGCTCAGTAAGTAGGGTGCCAGCCCCATATGCTAAGGGTGGCAGGTTCGAACCCGGCCCCAGCCAAACTGCAACAAAAAATAGCCAGGTGTTGTGGCAGGCGCCTGTAGTCCCAGCTACTCAGAAGACTGAGGCAAGAGAATCGCCTATGCCCAAGAGCTGAAGGTAGCTGTGAGCTGTGGCACGGCACTCTACTGAGGGTAACAAAGTAAGACTCTGTCTCTAAAAAATATATATATAGTTTACATAGAAATATATATATATATATGTTTAGAGAAGTCCAATTGTCAGTAATTTAATTTGTGGTTGTTATTTTTATGTCCTGTTTCAGAAATCTTTACTTAAGACTATAAAGAATTTTTTTTTTTTTTTTGTGGAGACAGAGTCTCACTCTATCGCCCTCGGTAAGTGCACAGTAACCTCCAGTTCTTGGGCTTAAGCGATTCTCTTGTCTCAGCCTCCCAAGTAGCTGGGACTACAGGCGCCCGCCCCAGCGCCCAGCTAATTTTTGATGCAGTTCGGCCGGGGCCGGGCTTGAACCCGCAGCCCTCAGTATATGGGGTCGGCGCCCTACTCGCTGAGCCACAGGTGCCGCCCCAAGACTATAAAGATATTTATTTAACCTTTATTGTTTTATTTTTCATATTTATATCTACAGTGTATCTGGATTTATATTTTTGTTTATGGTATGAGTTGGGGGTCAGGATTTTCTTTCTTTTTTTGAGACAGCGTCTCAAGCTGTCACCCTGGGTAGAGTGCTGTGGCGTCATAGTTCACAGGAAACTCAAACTTCTGGGCTCAAGGGAGTCTCTTGCCTCCTCCTTCCAGGTAGCTGAGACAAGAGGCGCCCGTCACAACGCCCAGCTATTTTTTTTGTTGTTGTTTTTGCATTTGTCATTGTTACTTTAGCTGGCCCAAGCTGGGTTCGAACCGGCCAGCCTTGGTATAGGTGCTAGGGCCCTACCCACTTAGCCACAGGTGCCCCCAAAGATTTTCTTTGTAAGTATTCAAGTAATTAACTTAGCACCATTTATTTGAAAATGTAATTTTTTGCTCCATCGCACTGGTGAATCAAGTGACCACGTATCTGCGAATCTGTTTCTGGAGTCTTGTTACATCAGTTTATTGTCTATCCTTAAGTGTCTCTACCTTACTATTGTTCTTATTAGATATATTTCCAATAGAAATTAACTGTAACAGCCACAAAGTGGAAACATCAACCTAAGTGCCCATCTTACAAAATAGCATGTTATACATGGAATACTATAAGGTAAAGAAAGAATAACAAAAAGAGCAGGTGGCTACTATACATGCCACCTTGTCTCTTAAACACAATGTTAAGGGAAAGAAACTGGCACAAAAGAGTAGACATTTTTGTTCCATTTATTTAAGTTCAAAAGCAGATAGTTTGGGGTGATAGAAGTCAGAATAATGGTTACATAAAGTTCAAGAGCAGATAATTTGAGGTGATAGAAGTCAGAGTAGTGGCTAATGTCTGAGAGGGGGAGCCACGGGGCCTTCTGGGTGCCAGTGATGTAAAAGTCTCTTACACTATACACTTAGCATTTTTTTTTTCTGAAGGTATATCATACTTCAGTGAATTAAGTTGCCTTGAACAGTTAAATTATAAATATTAATCAAATTCAGAAACTTATTTCCCCTGGTACTATTTAGGGTGGGGCCTTTTACTGTTGGCTTCTGTCTGTGGATCAACATGTGAAGCATGTTCTTGCTGCAGTGGAGGCTTGTGTGTGGTGAGACCTGCTAGAGCCCTGAGCTGAATGATACAGAGAGTAGATGAGTGGAGAGTGGATAGAGAGGGTGACTTGTTGGGAGAGCCTGAAGCCTGGATCTTTCCTGGAATATGCTGAGAGCAGACAATGCGCTGGCCTAGGTGGGAAGTTGACGCAGAAGTGAAGAGTGTGTTGGTCTTTGCTGTCTTCTTATGCTATAGTTGTGATTGCTTGGGGTTTTTATGATTTTTTTTCTTATTTAAGATTAATATGAGAGTACAGATGTCAGATTATATTGTTTTGTTTCTAAGGTAAAGTTCAAGGTGTGCTGCACACCCCTACATTGTGTGCATTAAGTGAAAACTTGCCAATCATCCTCCCTCCTTCCCTTTCCTCTCACTTTGCACTTGTATATACTTGTGTTTTTCTTTCCTGTGTGCAAGTAGCCACTTATATATCGCCTTCATGTTAGCAATGGACACTAACTTCTCCATTGTTGTGATACTTTACTGAGAAGAATGTGTTTCAACTCCGTCTAGGTGAATACAAAAGATACACTAGCAAGATTAATATCCCAGCATACGCTGGTCATACAGAAACTTTGAGAACCACTCATTTGTGGAGCACGGTTCTTTGAATAATTGTTTTCTAGATGGAGGTTTTGGTCTCAAAATCAGTTGAAAAATCAAATCCAGTGATCCAGGTATATGGACAAAATCAAGAATCACCACTGAATAGCAATATACCTAGGACCTCAGGTAGTCAGCAGGTTGTTTTAGCTTTACTGAACACTTGCCCTACTTCATCTAATAAGGGCAACTCAATTTATCGAAGGAAAAATTCCACTAAGGCAGCTGAAAGTTTAATCTTGCCCCTTAAACCTTACCAGCCATGGCATCATGAGCTATAACCTGCAGGATTCTGGGAGCTATTTGTTCTCTTACATCTAACCAAGCAAAGCAGGGCAGTCGAGAGGCGAAGATACGAGAAAGGTCTCACAACTGTTCTTAACCCCAAATACACCTTAAACATTTCATAGGGTGCTTTAGGAAACCCGTAGAGGTTCTGATTTAATTGGAGTAGTGGAGGGCCTATGTATTGGTATGTTTTAGAATCTATGTAATCCCAGTGTATCTTAAATGACTCATCTAAATATATGGTGTTTTGTCTCCCTTCCTCCCCTTTTCTTGAGGGGATATATTATTAATATAAAGTGCCAAAGTATCAATGAAGGGGAACAATTCCTTATTCTAATTTGGAGAAATAGATTTTGTATGTGGAAACAGCAGTCTGCCCAGTGTGCTAATCATTGTGCCATAAGAATATATATATATATATATTTTTTGCTCTTTGCTTTGTTTAATTTTTGTGTAATTATTATTATTGTTTTTTATTATTTTTATTATTAAATCATAGCTGTGTACAGTAGTGCAATCAAGAGGTACAATGTGCTGGTTTCATATACAATCTGAACTATTTTTGATTGAGGTAAAGGTAAAAGCTATGTTATTCAGTTACCAAAAAGTCCTGGGTTGATTATTCAGAGCCTTAATCTACTTGGACTAACCAAAACTGTGTAACCACTGTTTCCAAGCCTGTGCCTGGGCTTTTGTCTTTTCATCCCTCACAAGAGAGAAGGTATCTGTGCACTGGGACATCTGCAGCATGGAGGAAGAATATCCTGAGAGGAATGGCTTTTAGAAAGAACTGATTTGACAGAGGCATGGGATTATTCTAGAGCGAGGTGGTTAGATATTTCAGTCTTTGCTAAAAGTGCTGTTTACTCGCACAAGGTTATAAATCAACCCTTACCAGACAGGTGTGTGTCCACAAGGGCGATTTATGGTGGGAGGAAGAGAACTAACCCAGTGATGCCCCGGCGCCCCTCATTATGGTGGGCTGACAGGCTGGGCCGGCATGTCCTGACCTTTGGGTAAACATGTACTTTCTGAATGCTGGGACATTTTCCTCTCACCTTGCATGTAAGTAATGAACTTTGAACTCCTGAAGCAACTATAAAACATATTTTATTGGCTTCAAGGCAGTAACATGAACATTTTCATTGTTACATGTTCATAGTCTTTGTTACATGGTGTGGACTCTTCCTCAACTCAACTGTTCTAAGAGGTCATTATTCCTATTTATTCTTTTAGGTCAACTTTTTTCCTCTTTTAAATTAACGTGGATGAATCTTCTGGCAGAGGAGCTTTTATCCCTCATGGTCTTGAGTAGGCAACAAGAGAAGAAGTGGTTGGAGGGAAGGGCAGATGCTTGGACACCCCTGCCTAGAGGCCAGAGAGGCACCCACAGTTTGGCAGCAGCAAAGTGCTTTTGAGCTGCCCTCATTTCAATTGTGACCCCATTGTTAATACAGATACCTTTCGTAGGCAGTTCTATTTACTTATTTCTGACTAGAAATGAACTTTAACATTCTTTGGGAGGAGAGAGTCTACAATCTTCCTTTGCAAATTCAGTATTTAGTAATTTATATTTGCCAAGCAAAGAACAAGAGAAGTTTCTTTTCCTGCAGCATAATTAGCCAGATCTTACTCATCTTCATTGTTAGGGAAGAAAGTATTATTGAAAAATATTTCTAAGTAGTTAAATAACCCTTTGTCCTAAAGAACAGCTGTCATTTAGGAATGTTACCATGAGGGATTTGGAAGCAAGAGAGTGAAACAAAGGAAGAGAAATGGGACCCATAGTGAGTTCTCTGCTGGGCTCCTTAACGAGAAGTCTGGAGAGAAGTGTGCTTTCTGGGGCAGCAGCCCTGACCTCAGTGCGTTTGTGCTGCTGTCCTCACCATTACTGGTTGCCTGACAGCAGGGCAAAACAAGGAGGAAGATAGCTGAGAACATAGTTCCAAAATAACAGGTGTGATGAAGCTCCTGTTCCTAGATAAAAAATATGGCAACTCTCAGGCCCCTATTCCTGAAAACCCCCAGGGGCTGTTGGACCCATTAATCATACTCCAAAAGGTGCTTCCAGTCTTTCCCACTCCAGGCCACACATAGAAAATGATATTAATTCTACAGCCAAACTGAGGTGATTGCTTAGAGTAGAGGCCCCACCCAGCTATAGTAGGGGTGGGGGTTGCTGGGATGCACACTGCGGCAGGCCCGTCACCCACTGGTGGCACACCAGGGTGCACTTGTCAGGAGGCTGTGCGGTAAAGGGGGTGGAGAGAAGAGCAGAGGATCCAGGGAAGATGCAGTAAGCTTTGCTGAGAGCGCCCTGTACCTATTGCTAGGGAATGTCTTTCCTACCATGGCTGCAGGGGCCCCAAATATGTCAGGGAGCTGCGGCCACTGTGGAAGCAACAGCAGCAGGCAGGTTGGCCTGGCCTGGGGATGGGGTTCTCGAGAGTAAGAGGAACAGCTAAGCACCTGTCTTCATGATGAGAGTGCTGGTTTCATATGTAGAGAAGACTGTTAGTCTAGCTTTAGTCTTTTCTGCTGTACCTGAACAGAGCAGATCACTGGGCCTAACAAATAGCTGGCTTAAAAACAGCAACAAAAGAGCATTGGGGAGGCAGAGAGGCTGAATTTCCTGAATTTCTATGTGGAGGTTCAACCCAGAGACCTGCATGCTGCCGGGGAGCTGGCCCGTGGAGAGCCAAGGGCTCTGATCAGGTTGGGCACCTCTGCCTGGTTGAAGGGTTAAATATGTTAAGAGGACTTTGCTCTCTCTTCCTTTTGTTGTAAAAAGTCCTTGAAACATTGTCTGCCAGGTTTCTAGTATGTATGTCTTTTGGGCATGGTGGGCAAGTACTTTGTGTATGACTTTAGTAAGTTAAACCTACATCTTTCCAAGATCTGTTTTTTTCTGAATAATTTAGTTACTGCTATTTTATTGTTGATTTGTTTCTGTTACCTGAGAAAGGTCTGTGCTGTTCCTGAAAGGTTGCTAACAAATCCATTAAAATACCCACTCTCCCCCCTACAAAAAAAAAAAACACCTTAAAAAGCGGCTCTGTCCTATATTAAAGGTCACATTTAAGTTTTTACTGTCTCTTTACCATCCATGATTTGAAATGCTGTTTTCAGTACTTTCCTGCTTCCCCTACTTTATTTAAAAATCATGTTTTGGCTTTTTATTTTTATTTGGCTCACCCTGGTTTACTTATATTTTTAAATGTAAAATTTAAAATACACTTAATTGTAGACCCTGCCCTCCCTCCAACCTCCCCCGCCCCCATAATTTTTCTTAGTTTCCAGCATGGTGAACTCTGGAGGGTTAGCAGGATTGTTTCAGTCACTCTAACCTTAGAGTCCAGAAAGATTCTGGTATTGCGGTAGCGATTACTGTTATGCTAAAAAAAAAAAAAACACCTTTTTTTTTTTTTTTTTCCTTGACAGAGGTAAAAATTCAGAGAATAATTCAGGAAGTCTGCCAAAGCCACAAAAAATAACTTAAACAATAACAATTTCTGTATGTTTAGTATTTTCAGTGTAATTGAAAAGAAAAAAAATTTAATTGATGAAATGACAAATTATGCCTTATTTCCTCATACAGAATATCAAATCCAAAAGAAAGAAGATCTGAATTTTACATCTGGAATGTATTTTGGCTTTTAAGAAAATTGATTAAACTCTTTATTATCTTACCGTTTTGCCTATACAGTACATTGAAATGAAAGTTGCATAAAGATTTGCTCATTTCATTAGGATAGTTATCCTAATGTTTAAAAGATGCTTAAAACTCCTGAAGCAAGATGTTATGAAAATACGGAGTAGTAGAAACAATACTACGTAACCAAAAGTTCAAGGAAAGTTCATTTGTATACTAATGGCACTTAATGTTTGCATAGCTCTTTCATCTCTACAAGCCATTTTTAACATCAGCTCATTCTTAATGTACCCAGCAAGTGAGCCTATGTACTGGACATAATCAGTGGCCACATTTTCTAGGTGAAAAAGTTGAGGCCCAGGTGTACAAAATTACATGAGGTCACACCAAATAATAGCAAGTTTGATTTTTGTACTCTGATCTTCTATTGGTCACTCTCCATACTACCCCGGTACTTTCTCATGTTTAATGTGTAGACATTGGGAAGGTCATACTTCATTCCTCAACTGCTTCATTAACAAGACACAAAAATAGAAACCCAGAATCATCAAAGGGTTATCTTGGGGCAGCACCTGCTTGAGAAGTGAACTGGTTGGTTGAGAAACTGAAGAGTTATTTTTCTACTGTGGAAGGAACTGAACTTTAACACCTTGGTCATGTGTCACTGGCCCACTATTACTAGAAAAATTCACTGCTCCACTGCTTATTTTGATAAGGCAGAGCATCTGTTTGGCCTTGAAGTAAAAACAATTATATTTATGTGCTAAATTTATTTAGCAAGTCAGGTTTGTTTGTTCCAGGAAAGCAACAATATCTCCCCTGGCCATTCTGGAAGCCACCTGTTGCTTTCAGGAGTTACATGGAAGGCAGTACCCCTGGGACACTAAAGACTCCTCAGAATGTGGGGCCTCGTGATGGGGTGGTCCTTTTCACATACCATGTGACGCAGGGCGGGGCTGGTGCTAATGAGGCCAAGGTCACAGGCTGTCTGGTCCACTGTGTAGGGAACTTTGCAGAGAGGGCATCTGTGACTTGGGCAGTGCCTACGCAAATCCTATACTCCCCTTTCTGTACCTGGACCTTCTCTGTCTGCTGTTACTCGAGAGTTTTCGAAAACAAGACAGGTAGCAGGAATCTTCCCTCCACCCTCCTCAGCACTCCCTCTCTTCAGCTACCTTCTCAACTCTCTTCTGCCTTTTCCTCAGCGGTGTCTTGAAAGAGTGTCTGGGATCTCCTTGCCATTTTCTTTCCTTCTATTCACTCTGCCACGTATTCCTACGTGGGAAGGTCATCGTGTCTCCACACCACTCAGCTAATGGGCCCGCTTCTCTCATGCCAGGCCTCATCCTGGACCGCCTTTCCACCACCAGAGCTGCATCAACCATGGAATCACTGGTGACTCTCCCAGGGATGTTTCCAGCACACATTTGCCCTCTGATGCTTCTGTGTGCCCCAAATCCCCTTTGGTGTATCACCTGGACATACTCGGTTTTTTTTTTTTTTTTCAGAGACAGAGTCTCACTTTATCGCCATTGGTAGAGTGCCTTGGCATCACACAGCTCACAGCAACCTCCAACTCCTGGGCTTAGGCGATTCTCTTGCCTCAGTCTCCCGAGCATCTGGGACTATAGGCGCTCACCATAACGCCTGGCTATTTTTCTGTTTTGCAGTTCGGCTGAGGCTGGGTTTGAACCCGCCACCTTTGGTATGTGGGGCCAGCGCCCTACTCCGGTGAGCCACAGGCGCCGCCCACCTGGACATATTCAAATACAACATTCCCTTTCTTATGTTGCCCCCACACTCCTGTCTGGTCTTTTTCTATGGTTATTTAGTTTGGCAAACATTACCACCATCCGTTCTTTCTTTATGGCCATTGAATCAGTCTGAATGAAAGAGAAAGTATTTATTTTTAAAAAAGAGATGTCAAGCTTAAGAAATTATAGCATGCTCTTTTTTTTCTTACAGGATAAATGCATGCATTTACTTTTTAAAACAGAAATGATCATACTGCTGTTAAAATCAAATATATGTATGATTTCTATAACAAAAACATGGACTGAGTTGAATTGAAATTATTTAACTCTTAACTATAACTCTTTCTAATTTTTAGTCTAAAATGATTTGGAAGGAATCATGCAAGTAACCCAACTCAATAATCTTTGAGTCATCCTTTGTTATACATTGATTCACTTGAAATTACAAAGCAGAATTTAGTTGAGATCTGGTTCAGAAATACTTGTTTTTTATAGGGAAGCTGTTACAAGTTAGGGAGGGGCATATTAATATGCCAGTGAGGGACAGTTTGAAGAAAAGACTATTCATAGGAAGATTTATTTTCTTGCAAGGATTCAGTTTGAGTTTAATCATCCTTAGCCTGGGGCATCAGTTCTTATCCTGGGATCCATGAATCACACTTTTTTTCCCCATTGATTTCTTTCCTGTTACTTTGAAATTTATTTTTGTGAAAAAAAATAGTTTTATGCCAAAGATATTACTAAGGCATTTTTGCTACAGGTGCGTATTGGGTGGGAGGCAGTGGCATACGTGTGGTCTGGAAGTTGCCAGTGGGGTGTTCTGTTATGCAGCTAGTTTAGTTTCCCTTTGACAGGTAGTAAAGCCTGTCCTGCTGTAGGGTCACAGTCCTTTGTCTCTTCATATATTGGAAAAATGCTAAGAAAGCAAATACATTGGAGCTCTTGCTTTTTAATTTTACTTTCAATACTGGATATGATGAAACACAAAAGCCCTCCTTTTGGTTTAACAGCAAGCAGGGTTCTTGCCAATAAAAGTGTGGATTCAGTACCGGCTCTGGTGTGCCCAGCAGCGGATCCTCAGATGTGTGAGAGGACAGAGCCTCAAAGATTCAGTAAGATCACAGCCAAGTGGGAGAAGCCACCTCGTGGGAAAGCCCTTGTGAAGCTTTAGTTCTGGGAAATGGTCATTTGGTTTTGTGGCTGAGTCTAGAAGAAAAGATTCAGAGGAGCTTATTCTGTACATGGCATCCTACTTACTTAGTGTTGCTGACATTTCTTCTAATATTCTTAACCAAATTTTGCAAGGATAGGTCCCTTCAGCCTGCACCTGGGTAAGTCCCTTGGCATTCTTCATTATAGCCGTTTGGTGGTTTTTATCTGTTATATGCATGTGAGCACCATCAAAAATGCCTCTTTTGTGATCTCTTCTGGAAATTGCAAGTGGCTATGGATGTCTTTGAACTGTAGAACTTTGGTGGTAAGAAAACTTTGGTCCTGTGAAGGAGAAGTTCCCGCCTGATTATTGGGCAGCTTCTCTAGCTTTGTGTTTTGGTGGGAAAAAAAAATCACATGTGCTGGGAACTTCTCCCTTCTAAGTCTTTGCTAGGTTTTATCAAGCCAACTGGCCAGTAATCCTGAATAACATTTGCTGTATTAACAGCCTGGACAGGTGTCTCTCCCCCCCATCCCAAAAAGGAGCAGGCTGTGGAATTGATTTTGTTAACACTGAGGTGTACTTGTCTTTTAAGGACAGGTGTTGGGCATATTAGTATATGTGTCTGTGGGGAGTGGGCGGAGAATGTACATGTGTGTTTTATATCAGGGAAAACTGCACAGGGAGGAGTTACCTGGTGGGTAAGGTTGTTTGGTGGTTCTCTGGCCCTATAAGTGAGGTCTTTTAGTTCAAGGCTTTGCCATCCCCCTGATTGATACTCCCGAAAAACTGGAAGTGTTTTTGCTTAGCTGCCATCCTGGAAGCAGATACCAAATCCATCTGTTGGCCAAAGTCAGGAGTCTCTGGCAGTCTCTTTGCAAGCAGAAGCCCATAGATGCTAGGAAAGACTGCAGAATATCTTTGAAGGTTATTTTGCTTCTGGCAGCTTCCCATTGCATGCAGACTGAATCCTCTCCTTTATGACAGAGACAGCATCAGAGGTGCTGTCCTTGCCACTGAAGGCCCCAGGGTGTGTGGGCACAGGGAGTGATGAAAGTGAATGTAAGCTAAAGAGGTTTGGGGGATTTTTATACTTCTTTACACATGCTGTCCTAGCCTGAGAGAGTGGTCTGTGATTCCCCATTTGGTACTATATGCTCTTTCTTTGATCATTAACACAAATACTGATCATTTCATCATTAACACAAAGCTGATTGACTATCAAACACCAGGCCGTAGTTTCTACCTCTGTATCAGACCAAAGTAACATCCTTTTGTTGGAAATTTTCTTTTAATATAGAGAGCACTTCCTGTTTTATCTACACGATTTAAATTTAATTTTTGAGGAAGCAGCCAGGTGATTTTTGCATTTAAAGTAAGAACAAAAATATAATTATTTACAAAATTATTAAAATTTTTCTATGTAAAGGAAATGAATTTCCAATGATGAAATTAATTGTGAATCAAAAAGAAGAATTTAATTGTTTGAAAAACTTTTTATGTGCATGTGTTTCTGCTAAGTTTTCCTTAGATTTTTCAAAGTGATCTGAAATCAAACAAGTAACCAGTTGATTCAGAGCAAGATTCTGGTTGCAGCAGCTCCAGCTAACCGTTTAGACCTCCTCAGAACAGCAACAGCACAGGGAGGCTGTTGGTTCTGTCCCCCTAGCTTCCCCTTTCTTTGGGGAACCTGCAGAGAGAGAGTTGAGAGGGAGGAAGGGGCCCTGGAAATGGAGGAGTGGGTGTTAATGGGTCCTGTAACTATTCATGTGCACCAAGGCACCATCTTCTGCTTTGGCAAGAATAACCAGATCCACCTAGGAGGCCTCTGGGATAAGAGGGACTTTATATGTAGCAGGGCTACATTCTGACTCTCATGAATCTAGGCCCTTCTCTTTTTCCTCCATTAAAAAAATAAATATATAAAAATTAGATTTTATGATTGTGTCCAAGTCAAATCTATTAATATTGCATATTAGGACATTTTATTTGACCTAACTGTCCTTTAATTTTTCCTTGTGATTAAAACATTTTCATGTAAAAATACCTTAAAACATTTTCCTTAAAAATACTCTGGGCTTTAAACAACCATGCCCACTTTCAGCAGTTACCAGCTCATGGCAAATCTTGTTTCCTCTGGACTCTTACCCACTTTATTCCCAATCTGTGTTATTTTAAAGACAATCCCAGAGGCCATGCAAATCTACAGTATCATTATTATACCTAAAAATTAACAATAATTCCTCCCCATCATCAAATAATCCAGTCATTGTTCAAATATCCAATTATTCTTAAAAGGTGTAGCTGGCTGCCTATAGTCCTAGCTACTTGGGAGGCTGAGGCAAGAGAATTGCTTAAGCCCAAGAGTTAGAGGTTGCTGTGAGCTGTGATGCCATAGCACTCTACTGAGGGTGCATAGTGAGACTCTGTCTCAAAAAAATAAATAAATAAAATAGGAGTTTGTTTAATTCAAGGTCCAGATAAGCGTGCTCAGGGGATAAGTTTGCCCTGTTGTGTGCAGACCATCTCCTAATTTTCTTTTTAAAATGAGGAAGATGTGTAATATGAAAATGAGTATGTTCCTAGTATTTCCAGTCTATTATTTTTGAGTAAAGTTGAGAGACATCATTAAACATTTCATGAATTTAAACTTTGAAGATTTTTCTTTAATTAACATGAAACTTTTGTGTTCAATTTAGATTTATGTATTATATAGTTAATTTTTTGCAAAGATGTTCTTTTCCAAAATTTTAATCAAATTTGAGTTTTTAAAATTTTACTGGATTAACATCAGAAACGAATACAGAGTTTGAGAAGATTTACTCTTCTGGGTATATTTGCAATGAAAAATATTTGTAGTGTTCTTTGTAGTTTAATTTATTTTGTACCTTTATGTAATTTTTTATGTGATAAATTATTTTCTGTAATATGTTAACTTTATGTAAGAACTTATGTATGTCTCTTCCTGATTCTGAGTTTTCTATGAGTTCTTTGAATAAAAATCTATTTTAAAAGAGAAGAGGCAATAATTAGTGACTAGGAAATTTCAGAGTGGCCAGGAAAAGCATGCTAAAAATAGAAACTGTGTTTATTTACTCTCTGCTCCACCCAGCCTAAAACACAACCATGTGGTTGCAGACTTGGGGAAGGCTGGTGGTGACTTGGAAGGAAGGTGTTTTTTTTCCCCTTACAGATGCAGAGTTGAAGAAGAGATCATTCTTCTAACTTCTGAATCCTGTTTCCTTTCTGTAGTAATCCAGATAAATTATTTTTGCATGCTATTATCTGAAAATGAGTTTGATTATGGTAGTTTAGTTTTCAATTCTTTACCATCCTCCTTTCTACTTACATATTTCATCTAAGCTCTGTCCTATGAAAGGAAATTTTGAGATTGTGGGTTTAACTAATACCTGGAATTTCTATTCTCAAAAATTCTCAGTTTATACTTTTAAATTTTCTTGTAGTTTCCATGAGAGCCTAAAAAGATGGCTGCTTGTTTGTTCATTATGTTACAAAAGGGTCTAGATTATGAATGTTAAGTTTATCACCTAGAAAGACACAACTTACATACTAACCAATCTTGCGATATATTTCGTGGGTCATGAGAATCCTGGAGGAGTGCACAGCTAATGCAGAGCCACTCCAGTGATCCCACTGGTGAGTCAGCCATGCATTTTATTGTCAGGTGCTTGAAGCACCTCCCCCTATTCGGGGGGCCCCCTTTGTTAACTCTGTGGCAAGGCATACCGGTATTGATGATGCCCAATTCTGCAGAGCACTGCTTTGGAAGAAGGGGCTTAGGGCTTACGCTTGGGAGTCAGCTGGCCTGGGTGTGCATCTCCTACTAGCCTTAGTTTCCTCATTGCTAAAATGTGAATAATGATGAGATTGATTTTTGAGAGAACTAATTTGAGATCATGCAGGTAAAGCACAGCTTTCAACAAGTATTAGCAATTTTGTATTAACCTGCAGAATCGTAAAAGTCTAAACTTATTTCAGGAGTCATGCCCTTGAGGTGGAATTTGGTTTGTTTTACCTACCTTCATAATGACTGCATGAAAGAGTATCCATTCACTTCACTGAATTTCAGTTACTTTATTTCAAAACAAATTTAATGAATCTTCACTGCATTTTAATTTCAATATTTTATTTTAGATAATGTTTGAGCATTTAAGTGAAAACTTAATACTGTGGGCTTTTTGGCACTCTTTGTCATTCCTTTATATGTTTGACTTCCTCCTTCCTTTTCATGGGTTTCTCCCTTTCTCTGTCTCTTTAAACTTATTATGGGAAATAGACACAGATAGAGAGCGTGATGTAGCGAACCTTCATGTACCCATGACCCACCTTCTGCGTACCAGCTCACAGCCAAACTTGTTTCCTGTGCAGTCCACCTTATCCCCAGTCTGTGTTATTTTAAGGAAAATCTAGTATACTATATTATCCATAAATACATTTATACAAACAATATCATTATTATACCTAAAAATTAACAATAATTCCTCTACATCATCAAATATCTAGTTAGTGTTCAGATATCCAGTTATTTTTAAAAGGTCTAACTTAAAAAAAAAGTATACAGTTTGTTTAATTCAAGCTCCAGATAAGCTCCTTCGCGTTTGACTTGGTTAATAGTCTCTTGTCTCTTTTAATCTACTCCCATCACCTTTGGGCAGGAGGACATAACATCCATGGTTAGCCGAGAGCTGTTAGTAGCCAACACTTAGGCGCTGGGGAATTTGGGCAGGGCACTTACTACTGGAAGCCACTACTGGAAAAGGTAGGTGGAGAATTTCCAGGCAAAGGGAATAGCAGGAATAAAGGCCCGTGAATGGAATAGCATGGCATGTTTGGTGCAGTGACAAATGTTAGCTGTTTTGGAGGCAGGCAGCCTCAGGGTGTAAGTATTGCAGATTGAAGCTATATTCCAGCTTGTGGTTTATTTTACATTTTTGAATCTGGGCTTAAAAATAGTCTGTTTATTCAGTGAAGATAAAATTAATAAAAATGTGATGGTAGCAGGGACTACTGGGAATGTATATCAACTTAAGTTTATTTTCTGGTGGTGTCTAATTCGGGCAAGTATGGTAATGTGTGAGAACCACTGTGGAGTCTTAAGCTAACTTCAGCCTTCTTTCTATTTCTCCTTCTGTTATAAAAGTACTATTGGTATATGAGGACATCCCAGAGGACAGATCATGGTTCCCACTGTGTCTCAGCAATAACATAGAAGGACTTACGTTATCCATCTGCTACATTTGGGTAAAAGTAGAAATATTTTACTTATTCAAAGAGCAGTATTTTTATGTCTTTTCTAATATATTTAAACAATTTAAAGTTTAAATTTAAAGTTTATCCTTGTTCTTTGGATGATTCCTTGGAGTGGTAACTAGAAGTACCATACAGGTTTTTGCTGGGGCTTGATAGCAAGGAACTAGGCTTGAATTATAGCTCTGCCACTTATATTTGCTGGGCAAGTTATATAACTTCTCATAACTTCCTCATCTTTGAAAAAAGGAGTATTAATAGTAGTGTTCCTTCAGTGGACCGCTGTGCTGGTTAAATGAGAATGGAAATTATTATATTGTAATTATATATAAATTATTCACATATAACATTTAGCACTCCAGTACCCTCAGCGGTTTTAGATATAATTATTTGTATTCTTTACTGTTTCCCTATTAAATATATTTTAGGATTGTTGATTTAAGGTGCACTCAGCAGATAAAATGACTAATTCAGAGGATTAGGAACAAGGATATGTCCTGGGGTTGAAATTTGCGTCCTGCAACTCACATACTCTTTGATGTTTTGTAACTTCCTTTGTATTCTATAACTGATTTAATCGTTTTCTGAAGTCCCCATTCCTGTTCAGCAAAAGCCAAGAATATGCCAAAAATAATTCTGTCATTTTTGTTTTAAAACAGCATAATTGGTTTATGCTGTCTTTTTAATTTTTTAATTTTTTCCTGAAGCAATTTATTTATTTTCCTAACAAGGTACACAAGTAGAATGTGTGTGTGTATATATATATATATATATGTAGTGTGTGTATATATATATATATATGTGTAGCTACACACCCATATGTGAAGCCTTTTTCTTTTTTATAATTTTATTGAATCATAATTCTGTACATTGGTGCAATCATAGGGCACGATTCATATACATTCAGAAATGTTTTGATCGTACTGTTACAGATAGCCTTCATGGCATTTTCTTGATATGCTGTCTTTTTTAGATAGTTATGGTTCAGGGTGGTTTCCTTCCTCTTTAGGAAGTCTTCCCTTCCAGTCCCTAAGAGGCAATAGAATTGATCTGGCTGATTATCATTATTGTTATTTGGACATGGCCCACATGCAGTCACATTGCAACCACAGATTCTGCATGCCCTTGAGTTCCCAAGACAAACTAGCCTGGGTCCTGTCTTCTGTGCTCAGGTGGAAGATCTCCACCCTTCTTGCCTGCTCCGCTCATTCATAAGCCATTCTCCTCACCTTTGCTGTAGTGCCAGCTTTTACTCTTCACTGGACTATTCCTGTCAACATCAAACATTCTGATATTTCTTTCATGCTCTCTTGGTACCACATCTCCTGCTGGCTACTGTCCAATTTCCTTGCCTGCCTTTGAAGCAAAAACAACTTGAAAAGTTGTCTGTGCTCACTGTCTTCAAGTCCTTGCTCCCGTTTTTCTTAAACACACTCCATTCAGGTTCATACCCTCACTATTCACCACAGCCACTCTTGTCAAGGTTACTAATAACCTCCAGGTTCTTAAATGCATTAGTCAATTTATAGTCCTCTGTTTATTTTACTCATCAGTCATGATTCCCCATCTTGATACTCTTACTTTGCTTGGCTCCCAGGGGCTCTTAACTCTCCCAGTTTTCCTCCATCTAACTCCTCAGTTTTTTTCATTCTTCTTTGCTGATTCCTCATCTTCTCTTTGACCTCACAATGGTACAGTGATCCCAGCTTTCTTTCTGTCTGATCTGTTCATATTCCCTCAGTGATCTCATCGTCTCTCATATAAGTACCATCTATGTGCCAGTCACTCTCAAATTTATATCTCTCAGCCTGATTGTCTTCTGTGCTCCAGGCGTATGTATCCAGATGCCTACTAGATCTTTCCACTTGTCATGTCTCAAACATAACTCTCCTTTTCCCCTACCCAGCTGGCTTCATCCATAACCTTCCCTGTCAATGAATTCTGTTAGATGTTCAGGCCTTGGAATCTCCTTGACTCTTCTCTTTCTCTCCTACACCTCATCCAGTCTATCAATAAAACCTTTGGCTTTGTCTTCCATGTAGATCTAGTGACAATATGATAGCTGTATCATCCTATTCTAGAGTGAGTTAGTAATTGGCACAGCTCTGGTTTGAGCACAGATCTATCAAGCAAACTCTTCACTGTTATTTTGCATTAATATATTTTTAATTTTGTACTCGCATACTTATTTTTATTTTACTATCATGGCTTAATGGGAAAGTAGAGAGACTATGCAACACGAAGAAAAAGAATACTTTAAAATATTTTTAGAATTTACTTGGTTTGTCTTCCTATTTCTAGGGAATTTAAATCTAACTCATATCTTAGACTGTGTTTCGTGGAACAAGCTCAGGTCTTCAAGAAAGAGGAGTTCAGAACCTTTCTCAATTGGCTAATAACCTGTGAGCTTCACTCTTGCCATATAAAGGTGTCAACCTCCACGGTTCAGGCCGTCACAACTTGAATGGACAACAGGAAACCTGAGCTGTCTCAATTCCTTGTAGGTGTTCCCTTAGGTTCAATTTTCATGAAAAAGGCAAATTATCTTTTATTTGTCTCCTTATTTTTATGAATCTAGGTTGAGCATCTATAATCCAAAAATCAAAAATACTCCAAAGTCTGAAACATTTTGAGCTCCAACATCATCACAAGTGGAAAATTCCATACCTGACACCTTTACTTTCTGATGGTTCAGTGTATACCAACTTTGTTTCAAGCACAAAATTATTAAAAGTATTGTATGGAATTATCTTCAGGCTATGTGTATAAGGTATATATGAATCATGAATGAATTTTATGTTTATACTTAGGTCCTTTCCCTAAGATACTTCATTATGTAGATACTGATATTCTAAAATTCAAAAACAATTCTGAAACCCAAAACATTATGATCTCCAGTATTTTGGATAAGGAATACTCAACTTGTTGTATATGGATGTCTTCCCTCGTAGGCAGCCTTCTCAATGAAACCATTAAATTATTTTTGTTTTAAAGTCTTTGATCTGGATGTGAATTTATGGAAATACTTGGCACGTCAGGGTTTTTTTTTAAATAGTCATGTAATCTTACAAAATGCTATCAAGAGTGTGACTGATTTTCAACCTTAGAAGCAAAAAACAGACATGGAAAGATGAACGTAGGTACGTAAAATGGTGCATTTTTGTATTGATGTATTTGTATCCTTGTCAAAACAAAAGATGCATCCAGTTGGGTAAAATCGAAGTCCATCTGTTATCATTTAGTTTTCTAAGTTACTTACAAGTAACTTAGAAAGTGGTTTAATATTTGTGTAGTGGTTTTACTCCCAAGTGGTTTAATATTTGTGTAGTGGTTTTACTCCCAGGAACTTTCACAGATTTGAGTTTGTTTCTTCCCTCAGTAAAGCTTCGCGGGTTTGTATCACTTTGCTTTACCATTTTCTTTGAAAGGAACTGAGACATATTTGATTGTACAGGTGATAGGCAACATTGCTCAAAAAGCCAAAAATAGATTTGGTGGGCTCCTGGCTGTGAAACTGTGTACTCTCTCCATTGAGTTTTTCCTATTTCTTTGATTTCTGTCTTTGCTTTTAAGAAAATTAACACAATTCTGGACTACTGTTGACGTGAGATAAATCCTAGTTAGATCTATGAATCTAACTACATAGGCGCTTTCTAACCAACCCAAGCAAAGCAGCCAACTGAACAAAAACTTTCCTGAGACATTGGTGTTGGAAGATGGTCTCTGTGTACCAGCTGCCTATGTTGTCATCACGCCTCACATCTGTCCCATTGTTTCCGATGCTGGTACCAGGCTCCTGTCAACACCACATGCTTAGATCATTACAAGAATTAGCCTCCTTCCTCCTGTTCCTCTCCCTTTCCCCATATTCTTTCTCACACAGCTTCAGATTAGACTCCTACAGCACTACTTTAAAATTCTTCACTCAACAGTTCTGAGATACCCTTTTCCCTGAGGTGGAAGCCCTAACCTTCACGTTGGCTCCTAGGACGTGCCCCATCTGTCCTTGGTGCCCCTCTGGGATCCTCTCCTACTTTTGACTAACCCCCGGTCCCGACCAGTCTATGCTACTCAGGCCTCGGATTACTTCACCTCCCTGTGGCCTTGAATTATGTCCCCTATTCTAGGAATGCTGGTCCTCTCCTTCTAGTTAGTAAGCTCAGCCCTTCTCTCGGGCCACTCCTCATCCATTAGCTGGAATTTTGGTTTTAGGGGCTGGCCCTTTATCTTTTAGCCGGTAAAACTGTTCTGTGGATTTACTAATATTAGTAAGTAAATAAATTAATATTTTAATGGTTGACTGCTTTCTGATATGTTTACTTCAAATTATATGATTTTAAATTTGTCGGGAAAACATCTAAATTTAGCCAAAGATTTTATGAACTGTAAAGTGACCTTGTTTTGAGAAAAGGAAATGAAATCCAATTACTTGATAGAATATAAATCACATTTGTGTACGTGTGTGTATATATATGTGTGTATAAATATATATACATATTGTCATGTAGTCATTATTATTATTACAGTGTGTTGCTAAAAAAAAAACCCTCATAATCATTTTGACTAGAATACTTGAGGTGCTGGATTGAGAGATTCACGATTTTGTAAAAGATAAATCTGCCTATGAATTTTGTTCCTTTTATAAAAAAATTAAAGAATACTCCTATTTCATTACTAAAATATAGGGAATGTAGCATTAATGAAACCCCCACCATAGTGGTTTTAAAAAAAATTTTTTTTTTCTTCAACATCCTCTGATGTATGACTTGCCATATTCCTATGATACTGAGAACTTTTAGCAACCATGATGTTGTTAATGTTTTAAATTTGGTGACTATAAAACGCAATGCAGTTGTAGTTAGCCAGTTGGTGATCTTTTTGTTTTTTCTTATTTAATGTGGAACTTTTGGTATATGCCATTACTTATGAGAGATTGTTTTCATTGTGAGTTGGGGAGAGAGAAAGTAGTTGGAAAGAAAAATAACATAATTTTAGCATAGCTCTTAATATACTCTATACTTTTCATGAGGATAATAAAGTATATTTTATATGTGGAGAAATGTACCTATGTATATATAAAATAGTGAGTAGAGGAATTAGAGAGTAGCATATTCAATTTAATCTTCCTAAACACTGATTTTATGAAAGAAAAAGATGAGTTCTCAAAAGATGTATTTCTTAAATTCATTACCATTACAATTGATATGTTGAATTGGATTCTCAGCTTATGAATTAAAATATCAGTTTACGAATTTGAATCTCAAGGGTTTTTCTCTTGGTGGTCCAATTTTACTGGATTAAAATGTGTGGGTATATTTATTTTTTTAAAATAAATTAGATACACCTTGATTTTCATGAAGTTATACTGAGGTAAAAATGAATGATTAAATAATCCTGGTAGAACCTGTTACAGTATTCTTGTTATAGTATTTAGTGGCATATGTGGTTTAGAGATGTAAAAGTAAACTTATAGAATATCGCTTTAACTAGTGAAATAATACTTTCAGTTTAGGGAAATGAAGGTTTGTTTTGCTTCTATGCTGTTTTAGTGGATGTTAGAATAAGACATTTAAAGCATATCTTTTATGATGTGGTGAAGAAAAATTAACATAAACCAAACAATGCATGACTTTAGAGATTCCTCTCCTCTCTTTGAGGTTGATGCTTTTAATTCAAGGTCTTGAAGTTGCTTCAGACTTCATTGAAATCTTCACATTTTTTCTCACTTTGCCTTTTTTTTAAGGTGAGAGACTCTGAGTATTAATGTGCACACATTCACTGATATTTAGCCAAAACCTGATATGGAAAAAGCCAGCATGCATTTACTCTTAGAATCTCTGAAAATTTTCAGTGTGTTTTCCTGTTGTAGTTATTTGTGCTCCATAATTCATGGGTTTTCTTGGCACTGGAAGCAGTTATTTCCCTGTGGTTTACATAGGTTTTCTTGTATAGGTAGGTTTCTTTGCTACTCTAATATTTTTCCTTTTAATTTTATGACTTTTTTTCTTTTTATTCAGATAGTGTCTTATCTCTGTCATTAGGAGATTACTTCTCATTGATTTATTCTATGTATGTATGTTTTTTCCTTTCAGAGTCAACATTTGAACTGTAGGAAACTGATTATTTCATAAAAGGCTATTTTGACATTATTTGGGTCAGGCTGGGTTTGATGTAGGGAAAAGAAAGATGCTTCTCTTGTGACTGCCCATCATCTATCTACACAGTGCTGTGAAAGGGAGAGAGGAGGTAGGAAGAAAGGAGAGAGAGAGAAGAAGGGGATGCCCCACTCAGCTTAACATTTCAGAAGCTGTGAATGCAAAATGACACGAAGAAAGACGAGGCCCAACTTGCTCACACTTCATACCTCAGATTCAGGAGCATCTAAAATAGTCTGCTAAGGTTTCCACGATTTTTAATTAATTAAATCAAAGTATACTTTGTAAGGGTTCATGATCTTGACAAGTTTTGATTTGACTATAAGGTTTTCTTTCACTTTTTGCAGGTGACAGTCTACTTTAATACTGTACCACCAGAATTAAGAGTGGTATCATTGACTCAGTAAACCTGCCATACTAGGGAATAGATAATTTGAGGAAGGAGGAGGAATGTGGAATGTAAGATTATTCAGCCTTTTAAAACAATGAATAACCAAATATTTTGCTTTTAAATTAGGAATTTCTCACTTGTGTTGGTTAAAAGAATATAGTAGCCCTTGTTGGGTTGTAGTTTTTCCTGAAACTGGTGGGTTTCTTTAGTGAACTAATCTCTATAGCTACTGAGACTATCTTTCCTGCAGCATTAAAGAAGAGAAATAAGAAAATGACACACACTATGGAGAAATGGAAGTAACTTCCTTCCTCTTAAATTATTTCTTTTTTCTTTTTCTTTCTTTCTTTTTTTTTTTTATAGAGACGGGGGTCTTTCTGTGTTGCTTAGGCTGATCTTGAACTCCTGAGTTCAAGTAGTCCTCTACCTCAGCCTCCCAAACCGCTAGAATTATAGGCATGAACCACTGCACCCATCCTCCTTCAATTATTTTTGATGGAAAACTATATTCTGGATCTTGGCATTTGAGTTTGTCACTGCCAAAACTCCAAGAACAACTTTCTACCAAGAGCATCTACTATGTTAAAGAAGGTAGTCTAAAATAAGCAAATTAATACCGTCTATATAAAGTGCCATAAAATGAATGTGCTTCATATCATCTTGTTCATTTAGAGGAAATATCCAAAGAATTGATGATGAATGTTTGGAATTACACGTAAAATACATTGTCAAAAGAATTGTGAAGGGCAAAAGGTGAAAAGATTGCTAAAGATGCTCGATTTTTTCTCATTGGTATTCAAGGCTGTATGGCAGATTATACCTAGACTTTCTTCTCTTTTTTGTGGTTATACATTATCCATGTGTTGTCCTGTACCTCAGAGGGTGGAGGAGCAACTTGGTGTTCTTTATCTGCCCCCTTTCTTCTTGCCCGTGTTCTTTGTCTGATGAGCTCCTCGGAGACTCATAGTTTCCTTAGTTGGTTGCTTGGCAGTAACTGGAGAATGAGATAGCTATGCTATAAAAGGCACTTCCTTCCCTAGCCCAGCCTTTTCCTGGTACGAGAGCCCCTTTCTATCCTTCACAATCCGGATGTGCATAGGACATGGTTCCATTTTGCTAAGGACACACATCCTCTGTGCACCAGAGGCTTGATCTTTCTTCCAGTTAGACAGGGCTGAAGGATCTTTTTAGCTTTCTAGTCTACCTGGCTACCTGCCCAATAAATGTAAGAATTAGTTCTATTTCTCGGCTTACCATGAATACAGAGTTTTAGTGGAGGGTTTTGTTTGTTTTTGGCTAAAACATGCTCTTAGGCTTATCTACAAAGCATGTAACAAACCATCTCAAATTAAATGGCCTGGAACAACAACCATTTTATTATGACCGTTGATTCTGTGAGTTGGCACTTTGGACAGGACCCATCAGAGATGGCTTGTCTCAACTTCCTAATGTCTGAGGCTTCAACTGGGAAGATTTGAATGACTGGGGTAATTTAAAAGAGTAAGACTGAGGCAGGAGAGTCTTCTTTCTACGTGGCTTCCTCACTCAGTTTTTGGCACCTCTGCAGGGAAAATGGGATGGCTGGGCTCATCTGGACTATCAACCTGAGTGTCTATGTCTGGGCTCATCTGAACTGTCAACCAGAGTGTCTATGTTCATCCTTTCCACTTAACAGTTCCAGGCAGCTGAACATCTCCCAGTGTAAGCCTGCCAAGAGAACCAAGTGAATTCTATATGGCTTCTTTTGACCTACCCTTAGAAGCCACACTGAGAAACTTCTACTGCATTCTTTTAGTTACAAAAAAATCATAGGCCAGTTCTGATTGAGTGAGAGGGGAAAGAGATCTCCACTTCTTGATGAGAGAGTGGCAAGTTCATACTGAAGGTCATGTGGAATGGGGGAGATTATGGTGGTCATCTTGGGAACTTCTACAACAGGAAAACCATGATCATTTTGATGTTTTGATTTTGTAATGCAGAATTTCTATTTTCTTATATAAATCATTCAAATGTAACATTATTCTGTTATATTATTATTACATTATTCTGTAATATTATTTGAAAATTTAATATTATTATGTAGAAAAAATTTGGGTGAGTGCCTGAATATTTCCCTTTTTACCTGTATGTGCTGCTATCTGACATATGAATTTTGTGTGACTGTTCAACACAGTTTTGATTCATACCCCTAATGTCAAAAACTAAGACTATAAGATTGTGCTAGGTTAGGATACGAAAGAGCAAATCATCATTGTGAACTTTATAATTAACAAGGCATTTAAACGAGGAAGATGAAAGGAGAGAAATGTTAAAACAATGGATAGTTTTTGTGTTTTATATGAAAAATCTCATCTTTTAAGTAGCATGTTATTGGAAAATTGTACATTTATGACAAAGAGTTTTTTAATCACAAAATTCAGTTTTGAGTCTCAGTGATATAATCATTTCCTCACTTTCTCTTTTTTCTCCTATTTTTGATAGATCTCTATATATGAAAATGCAGTTAATTGCAAAGAATAATAGATGAATCTGGGAACTAAACAGGAAAATGTCTTTTTGTATAATGTATGAAAAGTTTTCTTAATGTTAGGGTCTGTGCTTACTCTAAATAGTATGCCTAAAGAGATGTATGTTAGGCTTTGAGTAATGGCTTTGTATTTCCTTATAGTAAAGGTAATGGTACAGAATTATGTCCCATAGGATGGAGGATTATCATAAGTTTCTGTGAGCATGCCAGTATAATGACCTGGGCAGGTCACTTCCCCTCACTGGGTCTCAGTTTCCTCAGTAAATTTTAATTTTAAAATTAAATCTGTAAAGAAAGGGTTTGAAATCTCTTCTAGCTATGTAATTCTTTGACTTTGTTCTCTTTGCATTTATATAGCACTGTAAAAAGCAGTCAGAGTTAATATTAAATATAAGAGTACAAAGATCATTGAGTAAAGTTTCAGAAAGTTAATAAGTTCTAATCTCTTTACACTTGACAGCATGTATAAGCTTGTATTCACTAATCCCAAAAGTTAAACAGAAATGCTTTAGGAAAACTCTGGCTTAAATAAATTATTAAAAACAATGTGGACATCATTCTCAAATTTATAAACCAGAATACTTAGCTGTGAAATATTTTAGTAAAAATTTTCAGTTTTATTCATTTGAACCCCAAAACTGAATTCATAGCCTTGAACCAAAATTTAAAAAAATTACTAAATAATAATTTAATAGGAAATAGTGCAGTTGAGGTTCTGAGATTTGTTGCCGTGAGGTGAGCAGTCTTTTACATTCTACTAGCTAGTTTGAAGTCCAGGCACTGCATTTTTTTTTTAAACTGTTTATTTATAAAATTCTTGGGACTTGTCCATTTCACCTAAGCTTTCACATTTATTGGCATAATATTCATCATATTCTCTCACCTTTTTACAATCCACTGCATACATAATTATGGCCCTCTTTTCATCACTGCTATCGTTTACTTTTTTTTTCTTGATCAGATATGCCAGAGATTTATCAGTTTTTTTATCTTTTTTAAAAATAATTTTATTAAATCATTATTGTGTACATTGGTGCAAGCATGGGGCACAAGGTGCTGACTTCATATACAATCTGAAATATTTTGGTCGTACTGTTAAAGATAGCCTTCGTGGCATTTTCTTGATCATTATAGGAAGACATTGATATGCTACATTTAATAAGTTTCACCAGTAACCTGCTAAGATGCAAACATATGGAAAGCTTCACGAATTTGCGTATCATCCTTGCGCAGGGGCCCTGCTAATCTTCTCTGTTTCATTCCAATTTTAGTATATGTGCTGCCGAAGTGAGCACAATTTTATTATCTTTTTAAAGGACCAACTTAGGCTTTGTTGATCTGTTTTGAGTATTCCTCTATTGTATCTGTTTTTTGTTTTATTTCTAGTTGTATTTTTATTATTTCCTGTATTCTTATCATTTCTTCCCTTTTTTTCTTTGGGTTTTATTCTTCTTGCTATTTTTCCGACTTTTAAAACTGTATGCTTAGCTATTTACTATTTAGCCTTCTTTAGGGTATTAATTAATTCTGCAGCACGTGCAGTTGGCTTATAAAAGCATACTTTCTGTGGCTGACCTTTCTTGAGGCTGGCTGAGCGGGCATCTGCTTTCTTGCAAGTGCTTTCCTCAGAGTGAGGAACAGTTACTTTAGGTAGCAGCACCTGAATAAATGTTTCTTCCTAGGAATCCTCATTGCAGATTCTTTGAATATGGATTTTGAAATGGTATTTTCTGAACACCGTGGGGTCAGAATTAGAAAGGCAACTGAAAATTTATTCAGGCAAGTTGTAAAATAACAAATGTTTAAATATATATATACGCCACCCATATAGCATCCAACTAAAAACTAATCACCAGAATATACTCTTGTCAATCCCAATTTTTCTTTCCCTCACTGCCTTTCAGGGTGAAAATCAGTGAGGCAAATATCCTGTGATTTTATTTTATTTTGAGACAGAGTTTCCCTATGTTGCCCTCGGTAGAGTGCTGTGGCGTCACAGCTCACAGCAACCTCCAACCCTTGGGCTTCAGTGATTTTCTTTCCTCAGCCTCCCACATAGCTGGGACTATAGAACCTGCCACGACACCCGGCATTTTTTTGTGACAATTGTTTAGCTGGCTCAGGCCAAGTTTGAACCCACCACCCTCTGTGTATGTGGCTGGCGCTGTAAACATTGTGCTACGGGTACTGAGCCTATCCTGTGTTTTTAAGCAAATTGAAATCATTTGTCCATAACGTTTTGTTAATGGCACTGTGTGTAGTTTAATTACTTTATTATCTGTGTAAAGTCTTCCACATGGGTAGCATGTGAATGGACCGTAGGTCCTTGAGTCACTTGATCATGGATTCCAGACTCTGGAAAAACCTGTTGTTTAGACAGCAAGTGAGGATTGAGCGGCTTTAGAATATCATTTAACTTTTTAAAATTGCATTTGTTAGATATAATAATGTTAATCTTACATGTTTTTGTTCTTTTATAGATGATATAATAATAAGGCATTGTTAGCATTGTATTAACTTTTACAAGTATTCTCCATAAATCTAAGTTAATTTTATTGTTCACTCTGATTATACAATAATTCCTATTTATTAAGAATAAGAACAACTAGAAAGATCAACCAAAAATTAAAAGGCAGACAAGTAAATGAGAGAGAGAGAGAGCGCGCACAAGAGAACAACCGAGCAAGTGCTCTGAGCCCTGTGAGAGGCTGTTGCCTGCTAGCTTGGTTATTGATGAGTGGGGAGAGGGACAGCCATTCTGGAGACATGCTCAGAAAATGCAGGTGTGAAAATGTCGTGTGGTGTTTAACATAGATTTGTATCTTATTTAACAGGAGGTTACCCAGTTCCTCAGATAATAAATAGTTTACTGTGTTTATAACACAGTGTATTACAACCACTACTAAATGAGAATGCAATAAAACACTTTTAATATCAATTCCTTAGGACCAAGTTGTAACCTACCAATGTGTTTTGTTAATCTCATATTTGTAGCTTTCCTTTACCTTTGTCCTTTGAAAGAAGTTTGATATGGTAACTGACATTGAAATGATCTCTCACTTTAATTAAAGTTTTAA
Organism: Arctocebus calabarensis; assembly: GCA_963573935.1. Taxonomy (NCBI): domain Eukaryota; kingdom Metazoa; phylum Chordata; class Mammalia; order Primates; family Lorisidae; genus Arctocebus; species Arctocebus calabarensis. The sequence continues at coordinate 92,529 of CAUYON010036583.1, forward strand.
TTAGGAATTTTATCCAGATGAATAGGTGAAAGTCATTAAAAAGATGCTTAACATTTTGACTTAAAAACATCCTTTTTTTTTTTTGAGACAGAGTCTCACCATGTTATCCTTACTAGAGTGCTGTGGTGTCACAGCTCACAGCAACCACAAAGTCTTGGGCTTAGGCGATTCTCTTGCTGCAGCCTCCCAAATAGCTGGGATTACAGGCGCCTGCCACAAGGCCCAGCTATTTTTTTCTGTTGTAGTTGTTACTGTTGTTTGGCAGGCCTTGTGCTGGGTTTGAACCCACCAGCCTTGGTGTATGTGGCCGGAGCCCTAGCTGCTGAGCTACGGGTGCTGAGTCAAAAAGCATCTTTAAACAATACATGTTTTATTTTATTTATGGACCTAGCTCATATGGTAAGTTTTTGCAAGATCAGCAGACAAGGACCTCAGGTTTGTGTGTATGTGTAGCAACAAATACTTGCTACGTGATGGATAGAGAGAAATGTGAGTCAGATATTTTAGTCATATCTTTTAAAATGGACTATTTCAGAATAAGGTTACTTTTAAAATAAATAGTGTCAAGTAGATTATTTTAATTTAATTATCTGTTTTCATCATATAAAAAACTTCAAATATGGTGACCAATGGATTTAGGGGGCTGACATATTGGAAATATGACTTACTTGCTTAACTGCTGCAGACACTTTGAGAACTGTGAACTGGAGAATCTCACATCCATACTTGGTTGGCAAGCTGATAGAATATCTATGAAAGGGGAAGATCATTGAACACAGGAGCTGAGAATAATGTTTTGAAGAATTCATCCGGATTTCCCTATGGGTCTTATTTCACCGGGCTTTCCTCATTCTTCAAGGCTGGGTCAGGATATGGAAGAGAAAAACAGGAGAAGTACTTGCTGCCTGTGTCCTAGAAAAACATGAAATAAGAGTATGGCAGATTTTGAGAGAATAAGATTCTAAATTCCCAGAATATCATTATTTATTCTCATGTACAGGTGCAAAATTATTTTCATAATATAGGTGTAACTCATTGTAGCAGGACCTTTATGACGTCTTCCTTTCTATTAATCAGGCAACCATCGGAAATTTGATTATGAAAGGTACGAATAGAACTATCTCCAAGTAAAGACATAGGAAATGGTAAGGTAGCTCCGTGAAAGAATCTCATCAAACAAACTGTTTCAAGCTGTGGGAAAAAGAAAGTTGAAGATGCTTTGATTGTAATAGGTTGGTTGAGATGTATATATTTTTAGCACAACAACAAAAAAAAAGGACAGAGAAAAAAGTTGCAAGCAACCATTTAAAACAATGTAATATAACAAAAGCTACTTTTCATCTTTGTCAGGGTAGGAGGAAAATTCATGCTTTTTAATAGTTGTGAACTTTAAAAATAATTAATTCCTATAAAGCAAAATCTTTACTGCTAGAATCTGTCTCTGCAGTTTTTGTTATGTTAAAACTTATTCAGGAAGGATTTTAGTATTCAGAATCCAGTACTGTGATTTAGAGTTTGTAATAGAAATGCTAAGTCAAAACCTATTTTAAGCATATAACCCCCCTCACAGCTTTAAAGCAATTCTGAAATTTTATAAAGGTCTAAAAATGGTAACTTTGAAGATTTGAAATCTCTTCATGCTTTTCTAACTGGTTGGAACTTTCTTTGATAATGCATTGTGTCTCTTAACTGTTATAAAAGATTACTTCCCTTGTCAAAAGAAATCATTCCTAAAATCTTGTAATTCCACTAAATATAGCCATGAAGAGGGCAAACTGGAGAAATATGTCTTCCTATCCATGTATTTGTTTATAGCCTAGTATGTTTAGCAGAGGACGTAGAAACGATTATATTAATGTGCTGTTGAATATATCCTATAGGTATATTTCTATCAATAACATATCAAATATCATTTGCAATTAGCAAATGAGATATTCTGCAAATGGGCACAGAATTCTTTTCTAACCCACAGTAATTAAAAATAATGTGCTTTAAGAAAAATAATCTTGTAGGCCAGGCTCAGTTCACTTCTGTAATCCTAGTACTCTGGGAGGCTGAGGCAGATGATTGCTTGAGTTCAGGAGTTTGAGACCAGCTTGAGCAACAGAGACCCTATCTCTCCTAAAAGTAGAAAACTAGCCAGGGCTAGGGTGCAGTGGCTCATGCCTGTAGTTCTAGCACTCTGGGAGGCCAAGGCAGGTGGATTACCTACGCTCACAGGTTTCAGACCAGCCTGAGCAAGAGTGAGACCTCATCTCTCAAAACTAGCTAGGTGTTGTGGCCTGTGCTTGTAGTCCCAGCTACTTGGGAGGCTAAGGCAAGAGAATCACTTAAGCCAAAGAGTTTGAGGTTGCTGTGAGCTATGATTCCACATCACTCTACTGAGTGTGACAAAGTGAAACTCTGTCTCAAAGAAAAAAGACTTAGCCAGGCCTATAGTGGGCACCTGTAGTCCCAGCTACTCGGGAGGTTATGACAAGAGGATCACTTGAACCCAAGAGTTTGAGGTTATTGTGAGCTATGATACCACAGCACTGTACCCAGGGTGACAGAGTGAGACTCAGCCTCAAAAAAAAGAAAAAGCAAAATAATCTTTTAGAGAGAGCTAAACATCCTACTTCAAAAGGAGGTAATTAAAGTATAGAATTTAATAAATGAAAACTGTTCCCTTACTCTCTCTCAGTCAAGGAATCCATTAATACTTTGGATAACCTAAAAACTTCTAGAGGGAAAATTTTGCAGATTGAACCCTGATTTCCCTATTGTAAAAGTGAAAAAGTGTTCACTGGAAAAACAATAACTCTTCTAAAAATAAACGTTTAAAATACAGCAACTGCTTTCTGGGAATGAATTTAAAAGATCACCAAGTATAAGAAAATATTTTGTGTCAACATAGGCTCACTTCCCTGTCACCCCATGGCTACTAAAAGTGATTAAAATGTGATTTGTGTTTGACTCTGATCAGTGATTAAAATGTGATTTGTGTTTAACTCTGATCAGTGATTAAAATGTGATTCGTGTTTGACTCTGATCAGTCAGGGTCAATCAAACTCTTGACAACATCCAGGGTAGGCTGCTCAGCCCTTTGTTTCCCCCTGTAGGGGAAAGTCGGACCTTAGTCCGAAACAGTTGCTGCTCACCATCCTGGTGATTTGAAATTGGGGTTGGGGCCAGGCAGCTGGTCAGCGGGAGGGCGGGTGTCAGATCAGGTGATCCAGCAGTGAGAAGTGGGGAAGGCCAGGGAGGTAGCAGCATACAGCTGTGAAAGGAGCAGGAGAGCAAGACAGCAGAAGCCCAAAGACCAGTGCGAATGGCCAGACTTGCACAGATGGAGGCTGGGTTTCTGTCTGCCATTTTTCCTCTCATCATCTTGAAGACCTTATAGTCCTGTTAAACTCACCACAGCACTCACTTCTCAATGTGCTTTTTTCTTTTTATTTATGTATTTATTTATTTTTATTTTTTCAACCTTCTTAAATACGTGTATTTTATTATTCTTCATTACATTATCCCCCCCCCCACCCCCCAGTGGTAAGACAGAATTTATTTACAGAGAAGAATACAGAAAACACTAAAGCTCCTGGTAGAGGGAGAGAATTCAAGTGGGGAGAGAGAAGCTCTCTCCGTTTCTCTCCCGGTCTTTCCCGTCTCCTCCTTTAGGCCTTTAGTCTCAGGGTATATATAGATGTATGGGTTCCTTGGCCAGGGGGCAAGGTGAATGAATGTATCAATGAATGGATACAGTCCATTCATGGAATTGAGGCCTAGGAAATTCATAAGAAATTGACCTAGGCATCGGAAATGGGGGTTCCACATTTAGTCCTAAGTGTGAAGTGAAGGAGACACCAAGGCACAGGTGTCTCCTCGGCAGTTGTCCAGCCTTTTTGGCTATTGGAGCCGCCAGTGGGGGTTGGAAGTCCCCCTCCTTGCCTGTCATC
>CAUYON010036584.1:0-10882 GCA_963573935.1 Arctocebus calabarensis
GATTAATAAATTATAGTATTATGTACACCATGGAATACTATGCAGCCTTAAAGAAAGATGGAGACTTTACCTCTTTCATGTTTACATGGATGGAGCTGGAACATATTCTTCTTAGCAAAGTATCTCAAGAATGGAAGAAAAGTATTCAATGTACTCAGCCCTACTATGAAGCTAATTTAAAGGTTTTATATGAAGGCTATAACCCATCTATAGTACAAGAACATGGGAAGGGAGGGGAGGGGGGAGGTTAGGGGGAACGGAGGGTAATTGGTGGGGCCACATCTATGATGCCTCTTAGAAGGATACAGGCAAAGCTTACTAAATGCAGAATACAAATGTCTTCATATAATAACTAAGAAAATGCCATGAAGGGTATGTTAAACAGTTTGATGAAAACATTTCAGATTGCATATGAAGCCAGCACATTGTACCCCTAGATTGCACTAATGTACACAGCTATGATTTAATTTTTTAAAAAAAAACAGCATTTCACAAAATGTATTTGTTTATTTTAATAAGTGTTCTTATATAGGGTGTCCATAAAGTTCGTGTGCAATTTACTATGTTAATTTTTTTTGTTTGTTTTTGTGTAGCAGACCGGGCCAGGGTTCAAACCCACCAGCCCTGGTGCATGGGGGTGGTGCTCTAACCATTTAGCAATGAGCCCCTAGCCACTATGTTAAACTATTTTATTTTTATTTATTTATTTTGATTTTTATTATTCATTTATTTATTTATTTTTGAACAATCTTACTATGTTGCCCTCGGTAGAGTGCCCATGGCATAACAGCTCACAGCAACCTCAAATTCTTGGGCTTAAGTGATTCTCTTCAGTCTCAGCCGCCCAAGTAGCTGGGACTATGGGCACCCACCACAGCATCCGACTATTTTTTGTTGCAGTTGTCATGTTGTTTGGCAAGCCCAGGCCAGGTTCAAACCCGCCAGCCTTGGGGTACGTGGCCAGCGCTGTAACCACTGTACTACGGGTGCCACGCCTATGTTAAACTATTTTAAATAGCACCTAAACTTTATATCAACCCTGCATATATTTCCAGAATACAAAATGATACTATAAGGTATATGATATCTTATATCTGAATAGAAAGAGGCAATCAATGACCAATAGAAAAGGGCAATCCTGCCTAGAGGTGCAGAGAAGCCAATGAAAGACTTGAAATCTGTTTTAAACAGGCTCAGCGCCTGTGGCTCAATGGGCTAAGGCGCCAGCCACGTACACCTCAGCTGGCGGGTTTGAATCTAGCCCGGGCCCACCAAACAACAATTTATGATGCAACCAAAATATGGCCGGCGTTGTGGCGGGCGCCTGTAGTCCCAGCTACTTGGGAGGCGGAGGCAGGAGACTCACTTGAGCCCAGGAATTGGAGGTTGCTGTGAGCTGTGATGCCACAGCACTCTATCCAGCGTGACAGCTTGAGGCTCTGTCTCAAAAAAAAAAAAGAGAGAAAGAAATCTGTTTTAAACAGAGAATATTTAGACTGCTGCAGACCTTTGCATCTCCATCTCTTTCACCTTTTCTTCTTCAGGAGAAGGACACACTGCCAACTCTCTTTGGAAGTGCTCCAAACTTTCTCTTTATTCTTCCTGAATAAAATATACGTAAGTTACAAGATATGTACATATATACATATGTGTGTGTGTATATATGTGTGTTATAACATCATTTTACACAGTTTCTTTATCCATTCATCCATTGGTGGGCACCTAAGTAGTTTCCATGCCTTGCTATTGAAAATAGTGTTGGCATAAACAGCAGTGCAGATGTCTTTATGGTGATGATTTCACTTCCTTTGAGTATATAATTACAGAGGAATTACTGGTTTACTTTTTACAAAATGCAACCGCCTTTCACAATTAAAAAACAAAAAACCTTCTCAGAAAAGTAGAAATAAGGGGAACTTCCTCAATCTGATAAAAAATAACCTACATAAAGGTGAAAGACTGAATACTCTTCCACTGAACTCAGGAGCAAGGCAAGGATGCCCATTCTCACTCCTGCTATTTAACATAGTTCTGGAAGTCCTAACCAGTGTAAAAGGAAATGAAGGACTTTTAGTTATAGTCTTTTCTCCTTACTTGTGATAGTTATGTTTCACAAAGTCTCAACAAACACTAATCAGCAAAAGCTGAACCATTGCTTTAAGGATAACACAGAGTTAGGTTCCAAGTACAGGGTTAGGCTCTGGTCATAACATTTTCATCGACCAAAATGCTACCTGCATTGCAGAGGATTGTTTGCCAATTTCCTTATTAAAGAAGTTTGTCAGCTTGGCGCCTGTGGCTCAGCAGGCTAAGGCGCCAGCCATGTACACCTGAGCTGGCAGGTTCGAATCCAGCCCGGCCCGCCAAACAACAATGACGGCTACAAACAAAAAATGGACGGGCGTTGTGGCGGGCGCCTGCAGTCCCAGCTACTTGGGAGGCGGAGGCAAGAGACTCACTTGAGCCCAGGAATTGGAGGTTGCTGTGAGCTGTGATGCCACAGCACTCTATCCAGCGTGACAGCTTGAGGCACTGTCTAAAAAAAAAAAAAAAAAAAAGAAGTTTGTCTCACTAACATTGAAAATTTGCTCTTCCAAATAACACGTGGCAGGGGCTCTTAAAATTCTTCCACAGACTCCCTATCTACAGAACCTGCCTTGGCTGTGAGTTTAACATTTGTCACACCATATTGCCTTTTGAAGCATGTGAGCCTGCCAGGATTAGCCAAGAAAGGTTTAACATTTTCCTGATCCTGGGTAATGTGACCCCACATTTCTTAGGCTTTCATCCTCTCCACAATGCTGTCTGCTGTGATTTGGCGATGGAGATTTTATGGGTTTTTATTTTCAGTCATCAACTAATGAATCTACAAATTTAGCCACTGTTCTGTCTTTGCCATAGCTTCATCATGCACTATAGATGTTACTTTAGCATTTTCTGGAGCAGCCTCAAGTGCAGATTGGCGAATTTCCTCTTCCTTTTTCTGATGAACCATATTTTTGATTCATTAACATTGAACTCACAACCAACAGCACTATATATAACTCATGCCTGAATGGAGCTTATCTAACATACAAATTTTCTCCATAAGGCACGTCACAGCCTTCCTCCTCTTAGCAACACTAGAGAGCACTTCAGCAATATGCTAGGGGCCCATTTTGAAAAGTGACATCACCAAGAAAAAGCAAAAAACGTCCACCACTGAGTCCCTCTCTACTCTAAAGGTAACAGTATATATCCCAGTGAATGGTCAAGGGCTGCAGACACTCCTGCAGCTTGAAAAGGCAAATGCTTTGTCCCTGACCTTGCTGGAGTTGTTCCCCATGCTAAAAATACACAGAAATTCAAGAGGAAACAATGTGCCTCAATTTTTTTTTTTTTTTTGAGACACAGTCTCACCCTGCTACTCTGGGTAGAGTGCCATGGTGTCATAGCTCACAGCAAACTAAAACTCTTGGGCTTCAGCAATCCTCTTGCCTCAGCTTCCTGAATAGTTAGGAGTACAGGCTTCTAACACAACACCCAGCTAGTTTTTCTATTTTTAGTAGAGATGGGGGTCTCGCTCTTGCTGAGGCTGATCTAGAACTGCTAAACTCAAGAAATCCAACTGGGGCACAGCATGTGGCTCAGTGGGTAGGGCAATGGCCCCATATACTGAGGGTGGCAGGTTCAAACCCAGCCCCAGCCAAACTGCAACAAAAAATAGCCAGGCGTTGTAGCAGGCACCTGTAGTCCCAGCAACACGGGAGACTGAGGCGAGAGAATCACCTAAGCCCAAGAGTTGGAGGTTGCTGTGAGCTGTGATGCCACAGCACTCTACTTAGGGTGACAAGTGAGACTCTGTCTCTGAAAAAAAAATCGGAAATCCAACTGCCCTGGACTCCCAGAGTGCTGGGATTATAGGTGTGAGCTACTGTGCCTGGCCTTTTTTGTTTTCATTTTTAATTTTTTAATGTTTCGTGGTAACCAAGGAAAGAATTTCACCAAACACAGTGGCATTTATTTATTTATTTATTTATTTGAGAAAGAGTGAGAGTCTCGAGCTATTGCCCTGGGTAGAGTGCGGCAACATCACAGCTCACCGCAACCTCAAATTCTTAGGCTTAAGCGATTCTCTTGCCTCAGCCTCCCAACTAGCTGGGACCATAGGTGCCCGCCACAATGCCCAGGTATTTTTTATTGTTATTGTCATTGTTGTTTTAGCTGGCCCCGGGCTGGGTTTGAACCCGCTAGCCTTGTAGTACATGGCCGGCGCCCTACCCACTGAGCTACAGGTGCCACCACAGTGGCCTTTAGATAAAGTATGCAGTAACAATGCATTTGCCTTGAGGTGGAAGAGAAGCTAAATTCACCATCAGAAAGCGGTGAGCAGGTGGGGGTGTAGGAAATTACATGCTTTAGAAGTACATTTTTGAATCCATGAGTTGCTTTAGTCCGCAGGTATTTCCTGAGCCTCCATGAATATGATCTGCCTAGAGAGGAGTTGTAAAAATAGGTGGGTCGTTCTTCCCTTCAGCAAACTCAGACCAGGGGAAGGGACACACCAAGAAACACAGGCTTCACTGCTGGCTTGGGAAGAGCCAAACATTTCTCAAGGAGAACAGAAGAACAACCTGATTATGGAAGGGGAGTGAGGCTGGATTCCCACAGGAGATAGCATCTCAGTGGGCTAGTAGCATACCTAGACCTCAAGGTGGGGAAGAAAGGCCTCCCAGGGATAGAGGGCTATTTACTGGTTTAAAAAGCCAAGACTAAGGGTAGATTTGATCAGACAGAGCTTGATCTAGAGTCTGAATTGTGAACATGATTATTCCTTTCCTTGTTTTTTTTCTTCCAGGATAGATACAGAAACTCAGGGCAGCTGGACCAGAGAGGTCACTCCTTGTTCTCCTGAGAGACACGACACAATTGTCCTCCTAACTCCCGACACCCAGTGATCCCTCACCAGCAACACGAGGAACCATGCTCTCTGCGGGCCCCTGACTCCTGCTAGCAGGGCTGGCTTACTGGATCTTTCCCCCACTTCTTGCATGCAGAGGGTCTCCCACACAGGGTAGTGTGGCCTCTCATAGGGCATCCCAGGGCCCCAGGAGCCCACAGTGGGCCCTGTCAGTTTTTGAACTGACACCATGTTAATCCTCTAATACTTTTTTAGTCAAAATATTCATAGGCCAGGACCAAATCAAGAAGGGGAACAGACTCAACTCTCCTTGGAAGAAGTGTTAGTGTCTGCAGCTGCTGTGAACATGCCATAGGGAGGTATACTTTAGATATACAAGGTTAGGCAGGCACTAATGGGAAAGACCCTAAGTAGCGGAGTGGGTACATTCTATTCAGTCTGACAACCCAAACTAAGTGACTGAGGCAAAGGTCTCAACCAATGCAAGTTTATTAAGTCAAAGTTTGAGGATACACCTGGGAAATACACAAACTACAGATGCATCTGTGATTGTTTTTCCAAAGCAGGATCTGGGAATTCAGTTTTTCAAGAGGAGGTGGCATACAGAAAGAAAAATGAGGAGGAAATAGGCTTTGAGGCTAACAGCTACACTCTCATGAGACCCAGGAAATCTACATTTTACATAAGATAAGGTGAATTTTGAGAAAGAAAAAGGGAGTAAAGGAAGAATCAATTACATAAATGTCTGTGGATAAATGGAAGAATGATATTGTCTTGTCTCTGTTCTATACCTTCACTTGTAATCAACATTATTAGTGTGGAATTGAATCAACTTCAGTTTTAGGAGCCAGACTTAGTCTGGAGACAAAGTTACTGTTTGCAAATTTCCTTATGAATCTCTGTGAAGGCAGTCCTTGTAGAAGCCTGAAGCCTTTTCCCTTTCTAGGGTATTCCTGGCCTGTGCATAAATTTTAGTAACTACTATTTACTTGGAAGAGGGTATTACATGAATTGGCCTCCGGGCTTAACCTTCTCTTTTGCAGGAGCAGTTGGTAGGGGAAGGCAGTGGTGTTGAGATTTTTATTTACCTTTATAGATCCTCCTCAAACATTTCTGCCAGAATACTCCTACTAATAGCAAAACCACCTGGGGACAGTGTTTGAGAATATAACCAGAAACCATAAGTGAGAAATGCATTTGAAAATTCATGCCATTTGTTTTTGACAACAGTATACAGTTTGGTTTTACTAGAACAGCATTATTTAAATAGTTTACCACAGGTAGATTCAAAGTCTCAGGGGTCTATGTCAGCCCAGATTGTCCTGTTGTTTTAGGATTCTGCCTTACAATGGCAATTCATTGGAAATATGGCAAGGGAAGCCATTTAGGATCCTCAGAGGTACTGGGCGAAAGGGTCTAGGAATGCTACTTAGAGGTGTGCAAGGCACACAGGTTGGAGCCTGGAGCTACTCACAGACACATATTGGAAAATTAGTAGATCACATAGTTATCATTCTTTAAAATTTTTTTTCTGATTATACTAAAATATACTCATTAAACATTTCAAACAATTTTTTAAGCATAAGGGAAAAATCTAAAATCCAATAGACTGTTAACCATATTAACACGCTGGTTTCCATCCTTGTATATAGATCTCTACCCATTTATAGGCACATACTTAATTTATAAAAATGGGATCATAGCATAATGGCTGTTTCTTTCTTTTCTTTCTCTTTTTTTTCTTTCTTTTTTCGAGACAGACTTTCACTTTCTTGCTCCCCTAGAGTGCTCTGCTATCATAACTCACAGCAACCTCAAACTCTTGGGCTCAAGCAGTTCTCTGGCCTCAGCCTCCCAAGTAGCTGGGACTATAGCTATAGTCCCACCACAATACCTGGCCATTTTTAGAGACGGGGTTTCATTCTTGCTCAGGCTGGTCTGGAACTCCTGAGCTCAAGCAATCTGCCCACCTTAGCCTCCCAGAGGTTCTAGAATAGACTCTGTTAGGGATAGACAGGGAAGAGGGTGATAGAAGGGAAAAAAGGGTGGGGAGAGGAGCCAGATAGATGTTTCCAAAGCTCAGACGGGCAGTGTATGGGAAATAGACTATTCTGGGCTGTTACAAAAGCAGAAGTAGCTACAATTGTGGTTGAAAAGTTTTGAAATTCAGAGGCAGCTCAACTCCTAAGGCCTCCATAAAAGGATTGAGCAATAGGAACTTTTTCTTTTACTTATTTATTTATATTTTTTGAGATACAGTCTCTCTCTGTCTCCCTGAGTAGACTGCTGTGGCATCATCATAGCTCACAGCAACCTCAAACTCTTGGACTTAGTCCATCCTCTTGCCTCAGCCTCCTGAGTAGTGGGGATTACAGATGCCCACTACAACACCCAGCTAGTTTTTTCTTTTCTTTCTTTTTTTTTTAGTAGCCATGAAGGTATCATTCTTGCTTCAGGCTAGTGTTGAACTCCTGAGCTCAAGCAATCCACCCTCCTGAGCCACTCAGAGTACTAGGATAAAAAGTGTGAGCCATCAGTCCTCAACCAATAGGAACTTTTTTATTTTATTTTATTTCGTTTCATTTCATTTCATTTTTTTGAGACAGAGTTGCATGTTGTCGCCCTCGGTAGAGTGCTGTGGCATCACAGCTCACAGCAACCTCCAACTCTTGGGCTTAAGCAATTCTCTTGCCTCAGCCTCCCAAGTAGCTGGGACTATAGGAAGCCACCACAACGCCTGACTATTTTTTTGTTACAATTGTCATTGTTGCTTAGCTGGCCCTGGCTGGGTTTGAACCCATCAGCCTCAATCAATGCATGTGGCTGGCACTGTAACCACTGTGCTATGGGCGCCAAGCCCCAATAGGAACTTTTTAAAAGAGAAGCAGGGGTACATGTCAAATCTATTAAGAGTAGAGTATAAATGTCTTAACACAATAATTAAGTAAGTGAGGTGAAGGTTATGTTAACCAGTTTGATCTAAGCATTCCAAATTGTTTATAAAATCAGCACATTGTACCACATAAATGTATTAATGTATACAGTTATGGTTTAATAAAAAAAAAGAATAGTAATTAGGTAATAAATACAAGGGAAAATTTGGAAGTCCAAAAATTTGGACCAAAAATTTGGTCCTTCTTCATTCACAAGGAAGAGATAGACATCTCTCTCTCAAGTGTGATCTGTCTGCTTAAAGAAAAATTTAACTATCTACAGCTCTGATACTGCCACTTGGGTTCCTATTTTTGTGCTGGCCAAGTCAAAGCGCTTTCAGTTCCTGGGCGCTGCTTGCTTAGTGGCATCCAGAGAAAACCCGAACAGGGACTGGGTCTTAATAGCCACTTGACTGATACTTTTCCTTTTCGGAGGACTTTTTGGGTACCTCTTTTAAACTTATTGAACCCCACTCACTACCAAGTAAGCTACCAAGTAATCATGTGCCAACATATTAGAACACTTTTAGGTGTTTTTTTAATTTTTCCCCAAAAGGATTAATATTTTACAAATTGTCTTGTATCTTGCTTTTCTCACTTACATTTTGGAAATTCCTCCATCCCATGTTGTAGATCTGTTATATTTCTTCCAAAGGTTTATAACAGTTCCTGGAATGCATATCCCACAATTGTCCTAGCATTGCCTAACTGATGGATGGACAAGTACTTTATGTTCAGGAATTTTACATGTAGTGTTTGTGTAATGATCGTGCAAGAAATATTTCTGCGTAGATGCAAATGTTGGTGCTTCCATTTCTTTTGCCTGGATTCTCAAGTGTGAGATGGATGTATTACAGCATGCATACTTTTAATCTTAATACAGTTTGCTATATTATTCTCTAGAAGGCCACAGCAATTCTCACTTCCACCAGCAATGAATGAATATTCTTTTCCACACATTTCTACCAGCAATAAAGGTTATCATTTTTTGTGGTTTTTGTAAATGTGTCTAGTTTTAGCATATCCTTGATAATTATTTGTTTCTATTTAATAGTTATTCACATCTTTAGCCATCTTTTAATTTTCATTTTTCTCATTGTTGCTTAAGTGCCTTTTTATATTATTGCATTATCTTTCATATGCATTGCAAATATTTTTCCAATCTAACATTACTCGTCTGACTACTTTTGCTATGTTTTTTATGTTGTGTATATCATTTGTATATCTGTATGTATGTATACAAATATACAAACATATACCCAAAACAGATATTTATATATGTTTATATAATGTTTTTATGGAATTAACTATGTCTATCCAGAATTTCTGGGATTTAGTTTGGGTTTAAAAAGGTCTCTCTGGGCTAGGTGCGCTGGCTCATGCCTGTAATCCTAGCACTTAGGGAGGCCAAGGCAGGTGGATTGCCTGAGCTTACCAGTTCAAGACCAACCTGAGCAAGAGCAAGATTGCCATCTCAAGGGGGGGCCAGGCATTGTGCTGGGCTCCTGTAGTCCCAGCTACTTGGGAAGCTGAGGCAAGAGAATTGTTTAAGCCCAAGAGTTTGAGGTTGCTGTGAACTGTGACACCACGGCACTCTGCCGAAGGAGATAAAGTATGACTCAGTCTCAAAAAAAAAGTCTCTCAGGTGACGCCTGTGGCTCAAAGGAGTAGGGTGCCAGCCCCATATGCCAGAGGTAGAGGGTTCAAACCCAGCCCTGGCCAAAAACTGCAAAAAAAAAAGTCTCTCTAACTCCTGGGTTTATCTATATTTTCTTAGATTTTTCTCCTCGACATTGTATTATTTCACTATTCACCCTTGCTTTAGTCTGTCTGTAATTTGTATATACTATAATATAAGACTTGACTCCATCTTTATTTTCTTCCAGATGGATAATTTATTGTGCCAAAACCATTTACCGAATAAACCACCTCTCCCTTTGGGCCGATCGAGACCCATGTGGGACAAACTGCCAAAGAACTCCAAGATCTATTTCTGCCTCACCATTTCTTTGTTCATTCCAGTTTTATTACTAGACTGTCCCGATTACAAAATGTTTTCCTTTTTTCTCCAAATTCTGCATCGGTGCAACAACTTTTAACTGTTGCCTGAAATGTCTTCTTCCTGCTTTCCCTTGAGCACAGGTTGTCAGAGCCCAGACTGAGGTCCCCAAGTGGAGGGAGAGGGGATGCCCAAGGGGCATGCGCCAAGCAGCCCTGCTGGGATCCTTCCAGCTGGTCCAGCTGCCCTCAGGTCTCACTCCTTCCTGGGGCTGGCCCAGGTGGTGGTGACAGTTGCACTGCGGGCCTCTGACTGTCCCTTCAGAACTGAAGCCTGTTCCTCCCAAACCCTCCCTGTGAGAAGGAACCGCATTTGGTTCTAAGCCTCCAAATTCTAGAGTCTCTTGCTGCTGCCCAGGTTCCCCAACGAATGCGTGGGCATATGTGAGACCTAGAAAACCACACCGAACAGCAAGGCAGGCATCTGCTCCTCGCTCTTCCCACCAGGAGCCTCAAAGGAAATGCTGAATCCCAGACCACCCAATTCCTACAATCTGAACCCACCATGGTCCAGCCCCTCAGGTGCCTGGAAGCACATGTGGGGAAAGCACTGTGGGTGGGGAGTAGGGATATGGCTTATTTTGACATCTTCATGTGTATTAACCTCCTTTCACCCTTTCTTGATTTGTAGCAGTGATATCCTGTTGTTGGTGTCAAGCACTTAAATATTAGACTCATTTACACTGACCTGAGTCTCCTCCCCATTCCCTTAGCTGACTCCCCTCCAGGCGTGTCTCCCCCAAGGCTTGACACTTGTCTGCTCTAGCCCTGGGCAGAGCTGGATGTGGTGGGCAGGGGGCGGGGCACTCTCCTTAGATGCCCCCCACCCCTCAGGCCCAAGGGTTGTTCTGGGGACTGCAGCTATTGGCTCTTTTTCCTCCAATAATGCCTCTGATCTATTTTCCAGCTTCCAAAAATCAATTGAAATTTCCCCATCTGCTATTAACTTCCCTTCCCATTCTCTTTACTTTGAGTGGATTTTATTTTTTCC
>CAUYON010036588.1:0-39811 GCA_963573935.1 Arctocebus calabarensis
CTGTAGTCCCAGCTACTTGGGAGGTGGAGGCAGGAGACTCGCTTGAGCCCAGGAATTGGAGGTTGCTGTGAGCTGTGATGCCACAGCACTCTATCCAGGGTGACAGCTTGAGGCTCTGTCTCAAAAAAAAAAAAAAAGAAAGAAATTAAGGGTGGTATAAGGGATGTGACTAAGTGCCATATTGACAAGGGGTAGATATGTGATGTTTAATTTTTCAGACATTATTCACGTGTGTCTATGAGGTGTTTCTGAAAGAGATCAACAGTGACATTGGTAGTCTGAGCATAGCAGGTTACCCTCCCTAGTGTGAATTGGTCTCATTCAATAAATTGAAAGCCTCTATAGAAAAAAGGGCTGACCCTCCCAAGAGTAAAAGGAACTCCACCTGCCTGACCACTTTCCATCTGGAAAATTGGTTCTTTTCTGCATTGGGACTCAAACTGAAACATTGGCTTTTTCTGTGTTGAGAGACTGCGAGTATTTAGACCGAAATCCAGACCACTTGTTCCCTTGGGTCTCCAGCTTGCTGCCTGTAGATCTTGAATCTTATCATCCTGCATAATTGCAAGAGCCAATTTTTTACAATAGTCTCTTTAAACAGACACACACACACATCCTATTGGTCTGTTTCTCTAGAAAACCCTGACTAATACAATATTTGTCTTTTAAGCATTCTGTAATAGGTGAGAATAGTACTTTCAGTGTTAGCTTTGTATATCCTTTTCTAGTATAAATAATGTAGCAAAATATGATGTTGCTACTTACTTTTAAGGAGTTTAATGTTATTTATTATTTTTCTAACCTAGTACCCTTAGTGCCTAGCACAATCCTTGAAACATACAGGCCCTGAACAATTTGCTAATTGAATTCTTATGATTTTATTTTTGGCTTTATTCTCTTTTCCATAATGTAACATATATTTGTATGTGCAAATATAATGTACATACTTCCATCATTGAATATAAAGATATAAATTTTCATAACAATTAAAAATGGATTGATCATGTTAGGCTCCAGGCTATCAGTTTCATTATTAAAATCCCTGCCAAGCTACTTGGAAAATTAAATTAAAATCTTATGTTTATATAGTTAAAATAGAATTTTAAAATATAAAACTATTTTATATAGTTAAAGTAGAATTTCTAGTTAATTTAAAAAGTACTAATATTCATTGTCTATTATATATTCTAGGCATTTACACTGTTTGCTACCCATTTTCTGGAACTGTGCCATTTAGATGTCCTGTATCTTAATGTGGAAAACATGCATTTTGAAGTTCAGCATGTAAAGAACACTTCAAGAAATAAAGAAGCAATTTTGTATACCTATAAACTTTCCAAGGGACTCACAGAAGAAAAAAATTATGGTATGTGTGCAGAAATTATACCCACACATTGAAACATTGCATTGTCTACTCAGATGAACTTTCTTTTCTCCTTTACATGGCTATTATCTAAACTTTCCCTTCATTCTTTTGAGTGCTTATATTCTCTTAGACTTCATTTTGTATCTCACACTCATATTACATATATATGTATATATGTTCTTACTTTTAAACTTATTGGAACCAATAGCTATATAGAAATAAAATGACACATGAAAGCCTTAGAAATCTTAGTTTCTATCCTTAGAAAAATGTCATTTAGTTTATATTTGCATATTGATTTTACAGCGAAAATTGTATATTTCCTTGCATGCTTTTTCAGGAGCGGAGTTCTTTCTTCCTCTGTCTTCTTCAGCTTCAGTGTGCTTGATAATGAAATCTAAAACCTGTGAAGATAATGTATTACCAAACGATGTGATCCTAACTGTGGATCCTAACTGTGTTCCTAAACTTGATTAGATGTATTCTGTTTAAATCAGTAAATCTTACAGATTCTGAGAATTTCTAATTGATCTGTATATGTAAGTCCAAACAATTATTTTAGTTATGTATATGACCTTTCAAGGGGAAAAAAGCACAGCATGTATCTGTGCTTGCTATTTGAAAAGGGAAATCACTTGGATAATTCATTTGTATCAGATGTTTAATCAATTTCATTATCTATGAAATGGGGATAGCTTTTCGTGTATGTAGAGTTGTGAAACTTCAGTGAATTATCAAAGGTGACCTTCCTGCTAGAGTACCTAGCAATTACCAATAATAACTTCTCAATAAATGTTGGTATTGCTTCTAAAGCAATAAATACATGGGAGAAAGTCTATATGGCATTTATATAATAAAATTAAGCCCTGGAAACATGAGACTAATATTTAGTTATTTGAATTTGCA
The DNA here is from genome assembly GCA_963573935.1 of Arctocebus calabarensis. Taxonomy (NCBI): domain Eukaryota; kingdom Metazoa; phylum Chordata; class Mammalia; order Primates; family Lorisidae; genus Arctocebus; species Arctocebus calabarensis. Next base: position 2,273 of record CAUYON010036588.1, read on the forward strand.
TAAAGAGTATTCACCTACCGTTGCATCTTCTGAGAAACTTGTCTCATTAACATGCGAGGTGGATGGATGTTCAGCTGGAGGAATGCCTCTGTGCTTAGATGTTCTCCTCCTCTGAAAAACCCATGTATCCTCTGACCTATTAACCAACTATATTTGCAGTTGGAATTTCAATGCTATTACTTTCTAATTACTTATTTTTCTTTTTGCTGTCTCAGATGTATTTTGAAAGGTAATTGATATTCTAATTTGCCATATATATTTTAGACAATTAATTGAAACTAATAATTGGTAAGTTGTCATCTAGAACTTTGAAAAACATAATTTGAGAATTGAGTTCTATTTGCCTATAGAAGGGAAGCTTCTGAGGAAAAAAGTTAATTGTTCAAACAAACATAAAAATACCAGCAATACTAATATTGAATCCCATTTTATTTTTGTAATTTTAGGATTAAAAGCTGCAGAGGCGTCATCACTTCCATCATCAATTATTTTGGATGCTAGAGAAATCACAGCTCAAATTACAGGAAAAATTTTAGTAAGAAACTTTTTAGCAGTAAGAATTATTTGTTCTGACTTACAGTGGGTTAAGGAAAAACCATATATAGAAAATTTGATTTTTTAGAATTTATTTATTTATTTTTGAGACAGAGTCTTACACTGCACCCTTTGATAGAGTTCCATGGCATCATCATAGCTCACAGAAACTTCAAACTCCTGGGTTCAAGTGATCCTGTCACTTCAACCTTCTGCATAGCAGAGACTACAGGTGCCTGCCACAATGCATGAACAGCTAATTTTTCTTTTTTTCTTTTTTTTTAGTAGAGACAGGATCTCCTCTTGCTCAGCCTGGTCTCGAACTCCCGAGCTCAAGCAATCCACCCACCTTGGCCTCCCAGAATGCTGGGATTATAGCTTAAGTTACAGAGCCTAGTTCTCAGGGTTCTCAGGCTGGTTGTGACCTCCAGAGCTCAAGCAGTCCTCCCATCTCAGCCTCCCATAGTAGTAGGATCACAGGTGTGAGCCACCATGCCCTTTCAGAAAAAAAATTTAAAATATTTGTTTTTAAAATTAAAACAAATAATTTTAGTGTACATTTTCATTATGGCTTTTGACCTGTCTATATCTATAATAATTAATGTTAATTAAAATATTGGAAACAAAGAGCAAAATTTCTAATAAAGAAAGTTCTTTTTACTTCTTAAAACATTTTTGGTTTAAGGCCAAGTGCAGTCATTGTATCATTAAAATTGTGAATTGTGCTATGATAAACATATTGTTGCAAGAGTCTTTTCTTTTTTTTTTTTTTTTGTGGCCAGGGTCAGGTTTGAACCTGCAACTTCCTGTGTATGGGGCCGGTGCCCTACCCCTTTAAGCCATAGGCACTGCCCCAAGAGTCTTTTCTTTTAAATGGTTTCTTTTCTTTTGGGCAGATACCCAGTAGTAGAATTGCTGGATCAAATGGTAGATCTACTTTTAGTTCCTTCAGAAATCTCTGTATCGTTTCCAATAGCAGTTGTACTAATTTACATCCCCACAGTGTAGAAGCATTCCCGTTTCACTGTTTTTTTTTTTTTTTTTTTTTTTTGACAGTGGCCATTCTGACAGGAGTAAGGTGGTTTCTCATGGTTTTAATTTGCATTTTCCTAATGATTGAGCATTTTTTCATATGTTCATTGGCTATTTATATGTCTTTTGAAAAATTTGTTTATGTCGTCTACCCACTTTTTAGTAGGGTTATTTTTTTTTCTCTTGCTGATTTGAGTTCCTCATAGTTTCTGTATGTTAGGCATTTATCAGATGTATGGCTCACAAGTATTTATTCTGTTGATTGTATCTTTTCCTATGTAAAAGCTTTTTAGTGTAATTGAAGGTCATTTATTTATTTTTATTTTTGTGGTGTTTGCTTTTGGAGGTCCTAATCATAAATTCTTTACCTAGGCCAAAGTTGAGGATAGTTTTTCCTAGGATTCCTTCTAATATTTTTAGGGTGTCAGGTCTTAACATTTAAGTCATTAATCTATCTCAAGTTAACTTTAATATATTGTGGGAGATAGGCATTCACCTTCATTCTTCTGTGTGTTGCTATCTAAGCTTCCTGGCACCATCTATTTCACATTCTTATTCTCACTTAAATATTATTTTTTGGCATCATTAGTATAGTTTACTACAAATTAAGGCATTATTTCAAATAGCTATTTATGTTGTTTGTTTTTAAAATGTAATTTAGTCCTTAGGCCATATTTTCTCTCACGCTCCAGAAATTTACATGTACATATATACTCTTTTTAGGGGCAACCAGTTTTTAGTTTTGTTTTGTTTTGTTTTCTCAGACTGAAGCTTACTTTGTCACCCTTGATAGAGTGCTACTTTGTCACAGCTCACAGGAAACTCAAACTCTTGGGCTCAAGCAATTCTCTTGCCTCTGCCTCCCAAGTAGCTGGGTAACAGGTGCCAACCACAAGGCCTGGCTATTTTTAGAGATGAGGTCTTGCTCTGGCTCAGGCTGGTCTTGAACCTGTGAGCTCAGGCAATCCACCCGCATTGGCCTCCCAGAGTGCTGGGATTACAGGCGTGGGCCACCGGGTCCAGCTGGGCACCCAGTTTTCTAATGATACATTCTGTCCTCCAGTTTTTCTGTTGGGGAATTTAAGGAGAGAGTGAAATAGTACTCGTGGGCAACATTTGAAAGTATGATTACTGCATGTTAATAAGCAATACTGTGTTTCATACCTTTAAATGAGAAAGTGTGTGTAAAACCTGTCTCTGGTGGCTTTTCTGTTACTCATTGACATTGTGTTGAGATGGAGTTCCCTTATCCTAAGGAATTAACTCTTGAATTCCATATTTCTATGGAAGGAGATAGAAGATAGTTAAAGTATGGCTTAAATCAAAATTAAAGTATTCATATTTTGATTTATATGTATATATATATTTTCAATAACAGCAAACCCAAAGGAGTACTCCTCCTGAGATGGAAGAACAGAGAGCTGTGTACCATCTAGCCACGAGGCTTGTTCAGGCTGCCAGAAATTCTCAATTGGATTCAGACAGTTTACGAACATATTTAAGTAATCTCAAGAAGAAGTATGAAGGTGATTTTCCCACGACTGAACAAGTTCCAGAAAAGACTGAATAATAATAACAATTCACCTCTTATACTAATGAAATAATATATGTTGATGTAAAGAATTTCTTTGTGTTAATACAAGAATCTGTTCTCACTTTTCTCTTGATAGCAAAAGAAAATAACACTTGTTAAATTTGTATTTTAATTGAAAATTGCATTCTACTAACCCCCAAATTCTCAACTATATAGTGTCCATAAAAATGTTTGTTATTGTAACTTTACAAGTGAAAGCTATTTAAAAGAATGGTTTTTATGTCAGAGAAAAATCAGTATAATCCATTACTTTTTCTCTCATTTATGATAATATATAATTACATCTTAAGGTTATTTATACTTAACAAGTTACAGTTTACAATATTATTATTAATGCCTTAGTTTCAAAAAGAACCTTTCTCTTTAGGTCTAAAAATGAACTTGAGCTTGTCTTTTACATTCTACTCTAGAGTAATAATAATACTCTATGACTTAGCAATCTCTTTATTAGTACTCCAAATTCCAGCACTGGATGTGTCTGAAGTTCATTGGAATGATCCTGGAGATATTAAAATATTCTTTTTGATATGCAATATAGTTCTAAAGGGTGAAAATAAACAGGTATGTTGCGTGCAGGGAGGACTTGTAGATGGGAGAGGCGCCATCACCAAGGCTTTTAGTTTTTTAAGAATCCAGGAATCTTATTTTCTACTCACATTCCTCCTTTTTTTTCCAGTTTTAATTTTGGCCATCTTCATGAGGTGATTAAAAGGCAGTAGAAGGGTAATATTGGTTTGTTTATTTGCCTCAGTTGTTGGTTCACAAAGGGGTATTTTAAAAAGCTTGTTTCACAAGGCACATTTCAGGATTTACCCTTAGGTCATTCTTGTTTTGGTAAATGGACAAAAGAGAACAGAAGACCACCAGTTGTTTGGTAACTGGAAACACGTTATTTCTGTAGTTTCCTCTCAGTAGTTGACTTACGGACATAATCTCTGCCCAAAGCCCTGGCACAGGGAAGTTATTCTTTTCTGGGCAACTAAATGTCTGGAGTTTAAGGTAGACATCTGAACCATTTATTTAACAATCTACCATATTCATAATAATATGTCCCCCCCCAAACTATTTACAGATTGGTTTGGGTCATATTTTCTGTATGCATCTTATATTTTATTGCACTTAATATTAATGTTTGTTGGCTTTATTAAACTCTTTATTACCATTCTAATAGATATATTGAAAAAGGTATAGTCTAAATGATATACATAGTTTTTTGAAAAGTAAATATAAATTAGTTTTAGTTTTACATTCAATATAATTAACTGTCTTATTAGATTACTTATATTCAGTATTGTCATGTCTTAGAAAAAGAGCATTACAGGGTTTGTATTTGACTCTTAGCCACATTTTAACTCAGAGCCTTTGAAATGAACTATGTTGTACGTGGTCATTCTTAAAAGCAGTTGGGTAATGTAGAGTTGTGGCAAATTTCAAGGAGGCATGGGAGAGGAAAAGTACATAGCAGATTGTTTGGGATAGTAGTAAAGAAAAGACATTCAGTATGGTCTTTTTGTGCCTATGTGTGCCTGTTGATTAGCTCCCAATTATTAGAGAGTACATGTGGTGTTTGTGTTTCCATTCTGGGGTACTTTGCTTAAGATAATGTCTTTTTATTGCTGACAAGGAGTAGGCAGTGGGGAGAAAAAAATAAGCAGGAACGGGTGCAAAGTGTCAAATATGCTGAATATCATTTCCTCAAACACCTTCACTTCCCTTTAGATTTAACCCCAGTGTTAGATTCCACCCAACTTGTCTCATCAACTACAGCTTTTGCTGCAAAAACTGCAGCCAATTGATTAATCCCTTTTTAAAAAGATTGAGATTTGAGATGCTGAAATAAGAACAGGTTTATATCTTCTTAAAATTAAATTACTTTTTCTGAAACCATTTTATGTGTAGCAGAAATATATCAAAAGTAAATCAAATGAAGATATAATTATTATGCCACGGTTCTATAGAATAGAGGTGAATACCAGGGAGACAATCCATTCTTTAATTTTACGATTTATTTGCTGTACTCTTCAATTCTTCTTTGCCTTTCTCTAAAGTCCTTTATAATTATCATTATCTCATAATCCAGCCTTTCAAGATAAATGCCAACAACATTTTAGCAAACTCCTTTAATTTCCCCCTTAAAGTCATTCTTTTAGTCTATTCTGCCTTTCTCCTCACAGGATAAAATCTTTCATAAGATAGTCTTTTTCTAGGTTAGGGGTGAAGTACTTGGGAGTGGAGGAGAAAGGCAGCTAATCCTCATGCCTGGGAAGTGAGGCATTTATTTTGAAATTTATATTCAGTAAAATTAACTCTTTTATGAATTTTAGTATATTAGGATACAAAACAGTTTCATCACCGCAAAGACTTCCTTGGTGACTTCCTTGGTGCTGTCCCTTTGGAGTCAAATCCTCTCCCACCCCCTAATTTTAAGCAGAAATCACAGACCATTTTTCTTCCCCGATAGGTTTATTTTTTCCATAATGTCCAACAAGTGGAGTCCATACACTGTGTAACATTTTGAGACTGACTTTGCATAATACGTTTGAGATTTATCAATGTTGTGTCTTTTAAAATTTTATTTTAAAATATTAAGGGTATATAAATATTTTTGTTACCTGGATACCTTTTATAATGCTTGGGTCAGGGCTTTTAGTGTGTGCTTCCTGTGAACAGTGTTCATTGTACCTGACAGAATTTTACCCACTACTTGATTTCCTGTGACTTTTATATGTCTTTGTTCCCATCAATTAGCTTCCAATTATTAGAGAGTATATGTGGTGTTTGTGTTTCCAGTCCTAATACGCTTCACTTAAGATAATGTCTTATTATTGCTGACAAGTCTTCCCATCGTCTGTATGTGCCACAGATTGTCATCCATTCATTCACTGAAGGACATTTGGGTTTCTAGTTTTCAGTGACTGTGAATAAAGCTACTATAAACTTTCCTGCACAGAACTTTGTAGGCGCATAAGCCTTCATTAGTCTAGATTAAACAGGAGTGAAAGAGATATGTCATATGGTAAGTGTAAGTTTAAATTCATAGGAAGCTACGGAGCTGTTTTCAGAGTGACTGTACATTTCCAGAGTAACTGTAGCATTCCTCATAGCCACGAATAAGAGTTCCAGTACTCCTTGTGTTCACTAGGAGCTAGTACTGTCAGTTTTGTTTTTTTAAATCTAGCAATTTTAATAGGTGTTTAGTGTGTAATACTTTATTCTGATTACTTCTTTTGCTACCTATTATTAATTATTAATTAATTCTTTTAAAAATTTTCAGAATTTTACAGGGGTGCGCACAATTTGGTTATGTAGTTTGCTTTTGTAAATGTTAAGTCAAAAGTTCTAAGTGTGCATTTCACCCAGAATGTATGCCTTGTACCAGTGAAGTGTGAATTACTGGACTCCCACTGAGTTACTTTCAAGTGTGCACATAAGTGTTGGACTAGCTCTCATTGAGTATTAAGTGTGTGTGGTATTTGTCTTTTCATTGTTATTATACTTCACTTAGAAGAATGGGCTCCACTTCCATCCAGATTGTTATAAAAGATATTAGATCACCACTATTTTTCCTGGCTGAGTAGTACTCCATGGCATACATATACCACATTTTATTCAGTCAGTCATGTATAGATGGACATTTGGGTTGTTTCCACATCTCTGCAATTGTGAATTGTGCTGGTATAAACATTCAAGTGCATGTGTCTTTTTGATATTTTTTTTCCTTTGGATAAATACATAGTAGTGGGATTGCAGGGTCTAATTGTAGTTGTACTTTTAGTTCTTTGAGGACTATCCATACTACTTTCCATAGAGATTGTACTGATTCAAAGTCCCACTAACACTGCGTGAGTGTTTCTTTCTCTCCTCATTCACACCGCCAGCTGTTGTTGTTTTGGGACTTTTTGATAAGAGGCATTCCCAGAGTTAGGTGATGTGTCATTGTTGTTTTGAGTTGCATTTTCCTGGTGATAGAACTGATGAGCATTTTTTCATGTGTGTGTGTTGACCACAGCTGCTTTTAGCTTACTTTCTCTGAGAATATTCCTAAATCTGTCCCTTCAAGCAAAAGATTTCTAATAGGTCTTAGCTTTAGAAAAATGTAAAGTAAATCACATTCAGTAAGTATTAACAATGGACCAGGCAACATATTAGTTGTTAGGAGAACAAAAGATAGATTGTCTGACTTTGAAGACCTCAGATACAATAATAATAATAAAAAAAGCACATATTATTAGGACTGGAACATTATGTCATAAGTACAATAATAGAGAAATATATTAAGGTAATGGCATAAAGAGTATATAATTTTTGCGAATCAAATGGTATTTAAAGGATAAAATATGTCAGTTGTTTAGGAAGGAAAAGGCATTGTATATAGAAGGATCAGCATAAGTGAGGAGAGGTAAAACAACAAACAGTTTGGTTTAGCTGGAGGATAGCGTCCATCGGAGAGAGGGACAAAAGGAAGCAAGGTGCTTTATATCAGTTTCTTCTATGAACCACTATGGAGTTTTGGTGTTTGTTGTTGGGGGCTGGAGGAAGAGTATTGGTAGTGGTGGTCGTGGTGGTGATATAACACAGTTATGTTGCATCTAAGATAATGTGGTGGTAGCATGAATGATTCTGAGATGGGTGGTTGAAACAGTAGTCAAGGAGACTAGCTTAAGGGACTACTTCAGGAGAGTTGATGAGATTTAAAGGTAGGAACAGTGAGAATGGGACAAATGTGTGTGGACTGGGTAGAATGGCTGATCAGGGAGAAGACAGTGATTTGAAAGATCCTAGGGACATTTAGTGACTCACCTGATATTTTAGTGAGGATAAGGTGTTATGAGTTGAATTTTGTCCCCTGGAAAGAGTCCTAATGCCTAATATCTCACACTGTGACCTTGTTTGGAAACAGGATTATTGCAAGTGTAATTGGGTAGGATGGGGTCATCCTGGAGTGGGGTGGGCCACTAATCCAATCTGGCTGCTGTCCTTTTTATATAAAGAGGATTGGAGTGATGCATCTACAAGCCAAGGGGCACCAAAGACTGCTGTAAATCCACTAAGTGCTAGAGAGAGGTGAAGATGGATGCTCTTACTGGTTTCCTTACTAATGATACCTTGATTTTCGAATTTGAGTTTCTGGAACTGTGAGTCAAAGACTTCCTATTATTTAAGCCACTCAGTTTGTGAAATGTTATGGCAACTCTAGGAAACTTACAGACAGGAAGAGTTAAATATGATCCTGGATCCTGATGACATCACTAATGTTAAGAAACACAGAAGTACTCAGATTTCCAGTAGGAAGAAGTTACTGAAACATAACTGCTGCTCTTTGTACCGTAAGACAGGGACAGGCCATGTTCGGTAAAAGTGATGATTAGGCCAAATTATTCAGCTTTCTTAGAGTTGAGGAGGTAAGAAGAGAAGGATGGAAGAAAAGCATAAATGGAGGAAGATTTACTAAAGTATTTGCCCAGAAAAAATCACTTCATCTGAGTGACAATTTAATGTAGCTTTACATGTCAGAGCTAGATTAAAGGTGACCTTTGGGCTTTCTTCATATTAACACATATTTTCTATTAAAATACATGACTATCCTGTATGTTACTAGTAAAGGAAATAGTCAAATGTTAAAACACCATATATAACATGAACTAACTTCCTCTATATTTGTGAACTTAAAATATGCTTGGTTATAATACAATTGATTTTAATTCAGTGTGTAAATAAACTTTTCCACAATTCAATCCTATGATGCATTTTTACAGGGTGTCCATAAAGTTCATGTGCAATTGAATAAGGGAAATGAATGAGGGAAAGAAAAAGCAATTTAGTTACATTGATTACTTTGCTACTTTGTTACTTTCACTTCTTTACCTTCTATTCTTTAGAAACTTTAATACTATTCACACAGTTATGTTACTATAGGACTGAAATGAAAATTTTTCAATGAATTGTCAAAATATTTATAGTACCCAGATTGCAATTGATTGGTGGAAACTCCTACTACCTGCCATAATTCAAGATTCTCCTAAAATATGTGGGAACAGTACTTATTGTCTAGAACTATTAAAAATCTGAGGTTTTCACCCTATTTGCAAACTAGTATTTTAGCCTACCAGTTTTATGTTTGCTGTCTAAAGACAAGAGACTTCAGGGTTGGAAACTAAGGATTTTCCTTCTACACAGCAAACAGCGTGAGCTTCATACTTGTGTTTGCTTCACTTACACCCACCCTCAAAGACATAGAATGGGCCAAAGAGATGGACACACCTTGGATTCGTGTCACAGCTGAGGAGCTCGATCTTTGCCCTGGAAGAAGGTATTACCTTTATTGTACTAGACAGTAAGCAAACCTGCTTTCTGCTCCAGAGGGAGACATGATGTCTATCTTCCAAGGCTGCTCACTATACAAACATCCTTGAAAAGCTAGTCCATAAAGAATGTAAATTAGTGCCTCTGCTGCTAAGACAGGCAGTAACATGAGAGATCCGTGGAGAACTGTCTTCCAATTCTCATCTTTGTGTCGAAAGCTAGACCACATAGATATAAAGAGAAAAGTCAGATACCCTAGGTCTTTAAAAAGAGCTAAAACATTGTCTCTAAGTAAATTCTGTTTTTTAAGATGTTTTATTATAACCAAAGAACATACAGATTTAAACTGATTTTCTTTTTAATGTAACAGATCAAAATATTCCTTTCTCTTTGAATCAAAATGCATATAATTTATGCTGGGAGCAGTGGACCCAGGTACTTGGGAAGTTGAGGTGAGAGGATCCCTTGGGCCCAGGAGTTTGAGATGGCCTGGACAACATAGTGACACCTCATCTCAAAAAAAAAAAAAAAGTGTATAATTTATTCCACTGCATAGAAGGCAGAGTCGCATATTGATTAAAAAGCAATCTATTTAAGATATCACATGAAAATGTATTTTTGAAATGAATGTGCAATAAAAACTTACATGAAGTTAATAGTTTATTAGCATCTAAGCTGCATAATGGTAAGCATCCTTAAGGAATTTAGGATGAAGATGTGAATTAATTAGCTCTCTAAATTCAGGTAGTTCTGCAGACGAACAGGAATCATAAGTGAAAATATTCCATTTGGGAGCATATTGTTGGCTAGTAGTTGAGTCCTGATGGTTATTCTGCAAAGATGTATTAGTTCACATGGATCTTTGTATCTTGTTGAAGGGATGTAATCCAACCAATTGGAAATAATTGGACGTCTTCCTAAACTCAGCTGTGTCTGAAGAAAAGGAAAATATTTTAACTTTTGTAATGTTTTGTAATTTTGATTAAGTCCAAAGTATTAACACTTTCAGTTTTTATTTAAGTTAATAAAATAGATGTTAAATTTATATAACCCTTAGTAATTTTTTTCCAAAGCATTTTCACCTGAGGCAGATATTTTATTCTCATAATGGTAAACTTTAAACAATACATCTAAAGACACAAAGCAAAACTTTTCTACAATTATGTGTCTGGGCAAGTTTTAATTTTAGGTGGATTATATTTGTATTTTATTATCTTCTCCATCTAGAGCAGTTACTATAAACTTGGCTACACACCAGAATTATCAGGGGGACTAAAAAATACCAATGCTTAGGCCCTACTCCAGAATTCTGATGCAGTTTGTCTGGGCTTAGACACAGACAACATAAAAACTAACAGTTCCCCAGGTGATTCCAGCTATTGTACAGTAAAACTTCATACACAGGAAGATCTGACTGGAGGCCTGTCCAAATGAAAAGATGTCTTTTAAATGTAGGAAGGTATCTTTTTAGAGATTTAATCGTAGAAGATAAATGTCAATAGTTTGACTTGGGAGAGAAAGTCATTACTGTACTCCAGAGACATTTCCCAGTAAAACCTATACACCACAGGCTACATGACACTCTTCTTATTTAATTATTACACATACATTATTCATTATTCATTATTTATTCAATCACCAACTATTTTAAAAATATCTAATACACACTCAATGTCGTGCTGGACTAGGTGCTTGGTATATTTGCTAGGACACGCAAAATAGACACATGCTTTGTGCTCACAAGAGTTGTGGGGCAGAGGTAGAGTTCTCTAGACATCTGTTTACAATAAAATGCATATTTGTGCTGTGATGGGGAAAAGACTGGGAAGTGTGGAAACGCAAAGCTGGGGCATTCAAAGTGTTCTTTAAGCAGTTTTAATGCTGTTGTTTAAGCTCAGTGCTATTTTTGTAAACTGCAATTAATTTAAACCCAGCTATATAAATTCTCTGTTACTTAAGCAGGTGATTTTGGTCAACTTACTCTATCCTAGGACTCTCTCACTAGGGTGGTACCTCGGGAATACTATTCATGGAACTGGTTGAGACCTGATAGATTCTGGAATAACTGTGCAGGACGAACACTGGACAAGGATGAACAAATTTTTCAAAATGCAAAAAATGTTAATTATTTTTTGTTTTAAAAATGGATTGCCAAAATAATTTGACCAATTTATTTCCCTTGCATTGACACTCATTGTAGAGGCATTAAAGGACAAAAAAACCCAGCAGAGTTATAGAATTTCTTAGGAGTTCATTTCTGAAGTCAGACCTTTAAAGATTAGGAGAACCATTGGAATCCTTGGTAGTTTGACTTTTTTAAATTTATAGGGGTAGCTTCCTCTCCATTAAAGAAATGTATTTCTTGCTACTAGTCCCATTATACATTTTAATGCTGAAACTTGCAATTCATTTGGAAGGGTAAACATTGGTCAGTTTTTTTTCTAAATTTTATTTATTCAAAAAAACCTTATGAAAGAGAAGGTCTCCACATTTCAAAGGAATAGGTATTTTCAGTTAAACAAGTATTTAAGCCTTTATATTTTTATAATGTTTAAATTTTGCTATAGAATTTTGAATGGAAAAATGTGATTACATTTGTGGGGAGACATGTAACCTTCATTTTGAAATATTCTATTGGAAAGGAGGTCTGTTAAGTTTTTTTAACCGATTTTGTTTTTAAGAGACAAATCTTAATAAACACAATTCATTATGTACTGAGAATGTAATAACATACATCTACTTAATAGGACTATAACTGTGAAAGTAGTTTAAAATTCATTCATATGAATATAATACAAAATTATGAAGTTAAAGACTAAAGTTTCAGATAATTTGGATTTTGCCTGCTTTTTTAAGTGATAAGCACATATTCAATGACTAATTTGTCACTGGATGTAATCTATAGATGAAAATTTAACTTTATTTTTCCTTTACAATATTATTTTAGGATTCATCAATGTTTGACCAGAAATCTAAAAAAGTTTTGCTTACCTCTATTTCCCCGATCGAAATGACAGAAAGTACTCTGGAGCACAGCACGAGGCACGTTTTGGCATCTTCCTGGATGTCAACCAATTCATGATCAACCATTATTCTCACTCTTGAAGGGTAGAGCAATATTGTTAAGACAATGTTGATAGGATTTTTTTCTCTTTCTAAGATTCCATATTGCAGGAGTATTTTTAAGATATTAGACTGTCTTGTCTGAGCTACATAAAGTAGAGGTGTGATGCCACTTAGTGGGCTTGGACAGTATACTGGCGTAAAGGTTCTGTGAATCAAACAAAAACAAAAGCTTGTTGAACATAGAGTTAAGAAATGTGATAAACACTGTCTTAATAGTAATGTGAAAATAATAGTATTATTTTAAATATTAAACACGTAAAATGTAACTTTACCTTTATGTATGTCTTAAAAGTTCAGTCTGTGACTTTAAACTGAAGATTAAATGAAAACTACTACTAAACATTCAAACCACACTTACACATACACATATACTTGTAAAAATAAAGAGATTTGGAATGTGTGGACGATGTTTACTTTCAGTGATAGGAATTCTATTTAACAAACCCATTAAAGGGTTTGTCCTGAGTAGGACACTATCATATAACTGATGTAGCTCTAGAATATCTAAAATGGAAAAGGACAGGCCTTTTCTATTTAACTTTATTAGCAGAACAGAATTATGTGATTATTTTGATATCTTTTTGTTTTTGTTCTTCTTGATTGTATGTCAGACATGAGCTTGAATTGAGTTTGGAGATTAGATGAAGAAGGCATAAATGCAATTACCTTAATTCTATTTTTTTCCACTTAATAAAATTAAAATTGGTATTCCTGGGCTTAGAAATTGTAAATTGTAATGAGAGCCATATCAGTTCCCACAAGGGCAAAATATTTTCTTTAATCAAGTTCTGTCTTATAAAATCTTTTATTTTTTTTTCTCAGAGTGCCTTTCCTCTCTTATGACAGAAATGAAATTTTGGTTTTTTCTAATGTTATATAGCATCTACAATTGTTTCACTTAATAGACCTTTTGCCTGCTATTGAGTTGATCAATGAAAATGTTGAGTAAATATGGTTGTGATGTCCTTGACCACAGGAGATTTTATATTAGTAAGCTTTAATTTTGCCAAGTAACGTGGTTTTTAGAATGAAGGAAAGAGAAATTTTATTGATTCTTGTCTCTGGAATTCTCTAGACAGGCCTAAAATACTAATATACTCTGCAGAACAGTATACAAAGTATAAACATGGGATTTATACAAATAGGCAGAGCAAGGAAAGTCTTATTCAAAAGGAGGAACTTTGAGATTACAGATACAGTAATTAAGATGCGAGGTAGTGTGGTACAGTGATACCAGCAATGGACACCTAAGTGTTCTAGGTTCTGTGGTTTGGCTTTCCTAACTAGCTGTGGGATCTTGGGTAAGTTGGCCTCTTTGAGTCAGTTTCCTCATGCATTTATGTACTCACTCACCCATTCCTTTGTAACTAATTTAACATGTGTCCTGAATGTACTACAGAGTAGATATGCAGAGATGAAAGATGTAGTCCTTGACTTTTACACTCTAGTTAGTAAAACAGACAGGAAATTCAGTAATTCAGTACAAAGTGACAATGATAATGATGGAAACATGCTCAGGGTACGATAGAAGTTCTGGGGAGGGGTACTTAACTTTACTTGGAACGTCATTTCCTGGAGGTTATCCAGAAACTAAGATTTGAAGGATTGATAGGTGTTTTCCAATTAAGTTAGAAAGAATGTTTTAGGCCCAAGTATAAATCAGCAATGGGGGACTGCTATACCTGAACTAGCTATATAAAATAAATGTTTTGCATTAGCTGAACTGTTATTACACTCTTACTATCTGAAGAATCCTATAAAACTAAGAAAAGAGACCTTCTCTGGTTGAAGTAGATTTGAGGATTCTAGAGCCCTCTCCCTATTGGCTCCTAAAATAGAGTTGGAGAATCACTACGACCAAGTAGTTTATCTCTGAAGCTTTATCACGCTCTGAAATACAGGATATTGTAATTTTTTTTAAAGGGTGGTATAGTTCAAAGTATCATTCTAGAAATTCAGATGTGGATTTTTTTCATAACTCTGCCACTGGCATAAATATGTGTGTATGTATGTGTGTGTTTATATATTTATATTATGTATGTGTGTATGGATGTATATATGGAGAGAGAGAGAGAGGAATCATCTCCAGACCAGTAATTGGTACAGTTTTCCAAACCACCAGCTGTATCCAGCTATTGCCCAATTCTTTGCTTTGTATATGTTCTCCTTTATTTCAATTCTAGGACAAGTTCAGCTCACCTAATAAGATAAGACATTGTCCAACAAACTCTTCTTTTTTTTTTTTTTTGGCAGTTTTTTTGGCTGGGGCTGGGTTTGAACCTGACACCTCCAGCATATGGGGCCAGCGCCCTACTCTGTTGAGCCACAGGTGCCGCCCCAACAAACTCTTTTGTGAAGTCTTTGGTACCCTGATCTTCCTGTTATTCCTCATGGCACTTTGCACATACATCTCCATTAAGCTCTTATTTTGGAAAACGTATTTAACATCTGTAAACTTTCATTTTCTCATCTTCAAAATAAATGGTTGAGCAAGATTATCTATAAAAATAAATGTAAATTCCTAAGGGGCAGTAATTTTAATCTTAGTTCATTACTCTCCAAGTGCCTAGAACAATGCTGGGCTCAGTAGGCACTCAGATATTTGTTAAAAGAAACATTTTACTATCATCTGTGTGTGTGTGTATTTCTTGAATTTATTCTGTAGCTTTCAGACATAACAAGATTTTTGTTGATGTGCAATCATTTAAACTTTCTAGGGCAATTTAAATTATTCATTTTGCTAGTTCTTAAGATATTTGGCTTAAGAGCCATATAAACATGGGGATTCAAGTGACTTAAGGGACAAAATATACCATAAATTGTTATTATTAAGATTTGGAGACATTAGCTGATTCTAAAATATTAAGATTGGCACTGCCTTTACAAGATATTGAATGAATACTGAAAAATGTTAGAAACATGACTAAAACTCAAATAGGTTTAAGATGAGATTTGAAAGTCTAATCTGTACCCAAATGACATATGATTAATCCTTGTGTTTAAAGAGTATGTTACTGTAAACCAAAATTTGCTTAATCTGTACTGACAGTTAATTATAACAGTACTTATATGGATGGCGTGCAGCAAGCAAAGCAAGAATTAGTTTTTAAATGTGAGGTTAATGAACTGAACCCTCTGTATCTGAAAACCTGTCATATACGCTTATGAAATGGAGCATAATATTTCCATATAGACATGCAGAGAATGACTCAGTTTTGTACTATAATTATTTCTGAATTTTTCCTACTCCTTCTCCTTTGGTTTCTAGCTGAAAAATTTAATCAGTGCTTCTCTATAATAATTCTATCTCTGATGTTGAACAGTCAACTTTCTTGAAACCATGTTTTCCTTTAAATCCATCAGACCAGTCTTTCTAAGTTATTCATCTATCTCTTTGACTATTCCTCCTTAACCCTCTTTAACTGACTCCTTTTCCTTTGCCTTAACATCTAAGTAGATGTGCATAGCCTTTTGACCCACTTTCATCTAACCAATTACTCTTAGGCAATTTTCATCCCTGACCATAACTTTAACTGTAACCCATTCATTTAATGTATGCTATGTGCCAGGAACTATTTTAGGTACTTAGTATATACAAGTGAACAAAATAAAGACCCTTAATGTCTTGCTTACATTACATTGAGGTATGACCAAAAATAGGATAAACATAACAAATAAGAAAATTTTATAATATTTGTGAAGGTGAGAAGCACCATGGAACAAAGAAAAAGCAGAGCAGGATAAAAAGTCGGAATGTGCTGTGAATGGGTGCAATGAGGGTATTTTTTGATTTTAAATGGGATAGTAGAAGAGGTTATTACTGAAAGGTGAAATTTGGGAAAGGAGGAGATGGGCAAGTAGCAAGGCCCTGAGGCAGGAGAGTGTGCCTGGAGTGATGAAGGAAGAATGAGGGAGACCGTGACTTCTGAGTAATGGGATGCCACACCATAAAGAGCCTATGCATCGCTGTAAGAACTTCACCTGTTACTCTAAATGGGATGGATAACCCATTGGAGGTTTTGTTTAGAAGAGTACCATGATCCACACTTTGCTAAGAATTTGTTACAGGATAGAAGGTGGAAACCACTTAACTTGGAACAGGGTGGTAGCAGAGGTCACCAGAGTTTGTATATTATTTGCAGGTAGAACCCTCAAATATCCCAACAGATTAGGTGTGAGATGTAAGAGAGAGAGGCATCCAGGCTGGAACTGTGTACCTAGCCACATACTGCACATCTTTTCCTGGATATCTCTCAGGCAATGCAGACTCATATGTCCAATACTAACTTTGTAGGTCTCTCATAATACCTAATATTTGCTGTGTGGCATGATCATTGGGGTAGGCTGAATAATGGCCCCTCAGTATAGGAAAAAGGACTTTGCAGATATGATTAAGAGAAGGATCTTGAGATGGGAGAATATCCAGGTGGGCCCAGTGTAATTGCAAGAGTAATTATAGGTGTGAGAGAGTGGTGGAAGCACAGCCAATGAAGGAGACACTGTAGTGCCAGCTTTGAAAATGGAGGATGAGGCATGAACCCTGGAATAGAGATGGCCTCTGGAGATCCCTCCTGAGAGATTCCACAAGAAACCAGAACTGCTGACCTCGATTGTAGCTCTGTAATATTCATTTTGGCATTTTGACCTGTGGAACTATAAAATAAATTTGTGAGTTTTTTTTCTTTTTTGAGAAATGGTCTCACTCTGTTACTAGGGTGCTAGAGTACAGTGGTGTCATCACAGCACATAGCAACCTCAAACTCTTGGGCTCAAGTGACCCTCCTGCCTCAGCCTCCCATGTATCTGAGACTACAGACACACACAGCCACACCCAGTAGCTGCCACTACAGGCACCCACCACAACGCCCAGCTAGTTTTTCTATTTTTAGTAGAGATGGGGTCTTGCTGTTGCTTATACTGCTCTCAAACGCCTGAGCTCCAGCAGTCCACCTGCCTCAGCTTACAGGCATGAGCCACTGCACCTGGCCTTGCCTCAAGACCTATGGAGCTTGCTAGTACGGGAGCCGTTCAGGGAGAGACTGATGCAGGCCACCTGGGGACGCTCTGTGAGTGGCTGCCGCCCAGGGTAAAGGCCTGCAAATGAATTCTGAGGCTTCATTCAAGTCTCAAACTCTATGATTGTGAAAGATCCAAATGATTTTGTGGTAAGAATTGGCCTGTAATGAACTTTAGTTTGTGGATGCATCTAAGTCAAAATTTATTTTAAAACTACCTCTGAGGACAGTTGTCAGTGGCGCTCTGTCACATTCCACTGTGTTTGTCTTCCTTTCATTTTCCTTCCAGGTTTTTCCTCTCTGCCTCCATTTTTAATTCTTTTAACTTACCCTCTCTCCTCTATTTCACTTTATTTTCCTTTCCTCATGGGCCTGCCAGGGCTGTGTAGAAGCACTTCTAAGGTAGCTAGTGACACTCATCTGTAGAAACCATTGACTTTTGCTATTGTCACAAATATAATGGCTACTTTAAATAGTACTTTTCGGAAGTTTTATTTGCTGATATTCCCAAACCACAGCTATTGTTTCATGTACTTGAATAATCATTGAGGAATATAGTCCAGAAAACAATTCTGTTTTAGCCAGGACCTAAATTAGTCTTTAACTGATGTCATCTGTCTTATTTTTCATTGCAGACATTCTCCTGTCATTGTGTCTAGTACAGTGTTGCCTGTGTACAAGGTAATCCATAAATATTTTATTAAATGAACAAACAGATGTACATCCATTCTAATAAGACTTCAAAAGCAAAGAATAAGTGGCATTAGTGCAGAATAGGTAACAGTCTGTAGTCTATGTTACAGACTCTACAAAGAGGTCCTATTGGAGAATTTATCTTCAAAAAAGCCTCACTAGTGCTCATTAGGTAGACTGACATGTTCAGGTTAAATTTGGGGTCTTTAATATACTTGAATTTTATTGCGGTTAATTCTTGAGAATTTAGAGTCAAATTTATTGATGTGTAAGACACAAATAGGAAAATATTGTGTTTAATAAGTATTACTAAGGGAAGAGATGTCTATATTCTCAATTGTACTGTACACATACCATAAACACACAGTCTCAGGATTCTCACTCTGAGGGGCTGAGACAAGTGGATTGCCTGAGGTCAGGAATTCAAGACCAGCCTGAGCAAACACAAGACCCCCATCTCTAAAAATAGCCAGGTACTGTGGCATGCACCAGTTAGTCCCAGCCACTTGAGAGGCTGAGACAAAAGGATTGCTTGAACCCATGAATTTGATGTTGCTGTGAGCTGTGATGCCATGATACTCTACTGAGGGTCACACACAAAAAATCACAGTATTAACACAAAACGATGTTCTTAGTTAAAGAAATCTCAGTTTTCTAACATTACCCTTAGCACTAACATGAAAGCTGTAGGGAGCAGAAAGACTAATAATTTATTGGTACATAACAATGTGTGTACATTGAATACATAATGAAAGAATGAAGAAGTGAACAAGTGAATTAAAAATTAAATTAGGATTCCTTATCAGTAAGTAGTCTCTATACATATTAATTTTAGAAAAAGTAGTACTATAAAGACAAATATTCTTCTATGATGAAAGTATATGAGATCATTACCTCCATATCAGTGCCAGGTTACAGCTTCTGTCTTGAACATAGTCTTTTGTCTTCTTGAGAAGCAATTCCACAAAGTCAGGATTACCTTTTCTGGCAAAAACCCAGTACAGAATGGTATTCACACATATTTCAGTAAATTCAAGGTTAAAATTTAGTTCAAAATGATATCCTGATTTTTCCACAAATGTAATATAATCTGTAAGTAGTATGTCAAACCCATCCAAGTCAACATACCTCAGAATTTTTGCCAGCGTTCTGTAAATCCTTGGTTCATAACAGTGATATCCCCACTGACCCAAAAACTGCAAGGAAGGTCTTTTAACAATTTTGTCAAGGAGATTGCAGAATATATTGCTTCTTGGACAAGAAGTCTTACGGCATAATTTAGAAGATTTACTCATTGCTACTAAAACAGCAATATAGAAACAAAATCAGAGGTTGGCATCCTGTAATCCTTCCGTTACATATTTTGATAATGTGGTGGGCTGTACTCCACAAACAGGAAGTGTCTTTTTAACTGTAGCCAGAAAATATATGAACTACCACCATGAAGTACTGGATGACATCACAATAGGGGGAGACCTGTCATCAGCATAGGTCAGCAAGTTGGGTATTGTGTGTAACTGGTGACATTTCAGAGAGAGACACATGGGACAGAAATGGCATGCATGAGGGCTGAGATACAATCTTTTTAACTTCCTAAAAATTTGGCTCCATCTAGTTTTTATACACACATCTTTCTTAAGCATTAAAAGCACAGTCCACATATACATTAGACTAAATGATAGATTGATTATTCTTTTTATGCTGTCTTGTAAACAAAAACAACAGCTGGATTGGAAAGCTCCAGTGCTGCTGTTCTTAGGTTTTACATGAATACTATTTGTTCTCACTTAATCTACATAGATTATTTCCCTTATTTTCTAGTTGAGGAAATTGACACTTAGGTAGGTTAAATAACTTGCCAATAGTCACTGTTTTTTTTCCCAGAGAGAAAGGATTTCATACAATGTTAAAATTTAGAAACTTTGTTTTACAATTTTTAATTTTATATACATTATTCCTGTATAAACCAGGCAGAATATATACAGTTTGGGCATTAACGGTACTTCAAGATAATATAATATCCTTGCTCTAGTAAAATAAAGAGCAAGTGGGTTACAGTTGTTTTATCATTTTTTAGTATTTGATGTTTCAGGTACCTTTCTAGATCATTCATAGAGATTAGTCTTAACAACTTTGGGGATATGTATTTAGCATTTTTAAAGGTACTTAAATATGTTTGTTGTCCTTTTGTACATGTTCTTTAAATCACATGAATGGCATGTCTTCAGTAAGAGGAAATTATAACTTTAGATTTGCTATAATATGTATCCAGTAATATTGGATTTAATTCTGTAAACTCTAAACCAGCAGTTCTCAACCTGTGGGTCGTGACCCATAAGAACTGTATTAAAGAGCTGCAGCATTAGGAAGGTTGAGAACCACTGCTCTAAACTCTTCTTCCCTAGCATATGACCTAATTATTACAAAATAACTAAGCATTGTCATCTTTCTGAAAACCAAGAGTTTCATATTTTTCCTCCATTTTTTCTTTATAATTTTTTCCAGCTCAAAAAAATGTAATTTTTTTAATGGAACAGTTTTCATTCTTTCAATTTATTTCTTAATATAACACATGAAAGTCATGAAAGATTGAAACATTGTATTCTACTACATGCCATTCATGTGATTTAAAGAACATGTACAAAAGGACAACAAACATATTTAAGTACCTTTAAAAATGCTAAATACATATCCCCAAAGTTGTTAAGACTGATCTCTATGAATGATCTAGAAAGGTACCTGAAACATCAAAATCTCTCCCTGAGATAATCATGTTAGTAGTCTTATATATAGTTTTTCAAATATTGTTAAGCTTATGTGTGATACATATGTAAAAAGATAATTTTTATATGCTTTATTTTAATATAAATGGAATAACATTATATACTACTGGTTTTATGAGCTGGTATTTATATTGATATATGGGTGCCTTTGTACAACCATATGTAATAATACTAACTCTTATGTACTGCCTATGTATTTTTGCACTATTGTAAGTACTTTAGATAGTAACTCATTCAATTCTTACAACTTCACAGATAAGGAAGATCATGTGTCCAGGGTGCCAGCCCCATATACTGGAGGTGGTGGTTCAAACCTGGCCCTGGCCAAAAACTGCAAAAAAGAAACAAAAACAAAACACAAATTAGTCCTTAAAAAAAAAAAAGATCATGTGTTCAGTGAGTGGTAAAGTTGGGATTTAAACCCAAGGACGACTGGGACAGAGGATTTCCATCTACTCTCCCCTGATTCTCCAAGAAGAGAGAGCTACCTTTCCATTTTTGTGGGTAGCTTATTATAGGTCATAAAACAAGAGTTCTGCAGTTATATGTCAAAAACCTGAAGGTAAGCAGATAGTGGTTAATCTTGCTTTGGGAAAAAGTGTTTCAGAATATACATTCAGGTAATAAACATAAATCTCTGGAGGTGAAATTTGATTGATATTTTTCCCTTGCTTTTATTTATAACTTGAATTCGCTATGTATCTTTTGTAATTATAAAAAGAAGTCATGTTCACTTTGAATATAACTAGAACATAAGTCAAAAATTGTTACTGTATTGGTTCTTTAATTTTTTAAGAAAAATGATAAGCGTCTACTAGTAGTAAACATAAAACAACATGTTACATAGACACTCTGCTGGCTAAGATATGGAGTTCTTGTGTACTTAGATGATATAAGGCAAGTATTTCTCATGGTTTTTCCTCATTTAATGGTCATAATTCTCTATTATTATCCCCATTTTTATGGTTGAGGATCCTGAGATTCAGATTGGTGAAGCCAGTTGCCAGAGGTTGTACAGCTATTTAGTAGCAGTGATTCACCCCAAGGCTGAGTCCATAGTTACTGTTCTCTTTGTGCTTAGCTGCCTCAGGCTTTGGTACAGCTTGTAACATCTGTGCCAAGGAGAGCTTAACATTTCATATTCATGGAAAGCCCTCAGTAAAATAATCAGAGGTCTAATGTCACTGCAAATACATTTCATACTTTTAGCAAATCGCTTGTCTTTAAAAAAGTATTATTAAATATATTGTATATATTTATGTTTTGTGTATTATATGCTAATGGTAGAGATATAGGGAATTTCAACTAAATATCTTACTTGTTCTTTTCCGTATTTAAGATCGAGTAACTTAGGCATGGATGCCTTTGGCCTTTATGTTTTAGGACTAGGCCAAAAGTTATATTGGTCCCAAATGCTGCCTAAAATTGCCACTCAGTTGTTCCTTTAGGTAAGATCATTCCAAACCTAGGTGTTATCTGACAGGTTTACACTTGTAATCATTATTACTAACTAATCCTTGAAGTAATTCTTTTTTTTTTTTTTTTGAGACAGAACCTCAGGCTGTCACCCTGGATAGAGTACTGTGGCATCACAGCTCACTGCAACCTCTAATTCCTGGGCTCAAGCGAGTCTCTTGCCTCCACCTCCCAAGTAGCTGGGACTACAGGCGCCCGCCACAACGCCCAACCATTTTTTGGTTGCAGCCGTCATTGTTGTTTGGCAGGCCTGGGCTGGATTCGAACTCGCCAGCTAAGGTGTACATGGCTGGCGCCTTAGCCCATTGAGCCACAGGTGCCGAGCCGAAGTAATTCATTTTTATCAGATGCCTAAGCCTGTAACCTGGCTGGGCCTCACTACATTTTGTTAAGTGGGGACCATATCAAGAGCATCTAAAAGCCATGGTTTAAGAATTGGGCACTTGGGCTTCTTCCAGCAATTATGAATTGGGCTGCAATAAACAATCTGGTACAGATATCTTTGTTGTAATGTGATTGAACTAATGTATACAGCTATGATTCAATTTAAAAAAAAAAAAAAAGGAAAAAAAAAAAAGAATTGGGGAAGTTCCAAGGTGCAGCACCACAGCACCGGGCCACTGAGAGGGAGCCCCTGCCTAAGGAGAGGTGGTAGGACCAAGCTCAGTGGGCTAAACACGCTCTCCAGAGATGAGCTGTACAGTGAGCCACACATTTGTATGACATCAGCAAACTACAAAACAGATGTCAATAGATATGAATGACCTCTTGGGTTCAGAAGTGTAGTTTTTACATAATTATATAAAATTATTAAGTTTGAAAAATTCTATCTACTCTCTAAAATTTATGCAGGTTGAGCATCCCTAACCTAAAAATTCAAAACCTGAAATGCTCCCTAATCTGAAACTTTGTCAGCACTAATGTGATGTCACAAGTGGAATATTCCACACCTGATTAAAAGATGTAACAGTGGTGCCCAGAGATGAGGCTGCAGAGGATATAGATGTTCAGGCCAGGTTTACTGAAAGTGGAAGGTGACCCACACGGGCAATGTGGAGCTGGTGTTTGCACTGGGAGGGGGGAGGAGTTAGAGACCCTTTTTATAGGGGTGGGCACGGTCCCCAGCTTGCCTGTCAGGTTAGGGTCTTTTGGTACGAACTTTGGGGGGGGTTGGGGTAGCCAGATCCTTTGTGACTTTGTCTTAGGAGGAGAGAAGAGCGGGAGGAAGGGTTTGTGTCTGGCCACATTAGATGCCCCAACACTGACACCTTTGCTTTCTGATGGTTCAATGGACACAACTTTGTTTCGTGCACAAAACTATTACAAATATTGTATAAAATTAGGCTATGTGCATAAGGTATATGTGAAACATAAGTGAATTTTATGTTTAGGCTCGGATCCTATAACTAAGGTATCTCATTAGGTATATGCATGCAAATATTCCAAAATAAAAAAAATGCAAAATTCAAGACACTTCTGTTTCCAAGCATTTTGGATGAGGAATACTCAGAGTGTATTAGCCCCCTCCCCAGGCTCTGCCATTCTCACTACTAGCCATCTCTAACACTGATTAGTTTTTAAAAGAAGATAAAGTAAAAACATTTTCTGATGTTTTTTAGGTATGGGTAGGATGAGTGTATATTTCTAGAGGCAGACTGGAAAGTACATGTATATATTGTACAATGTCTTAAATGTATTTTAATAGTTCTGTCTTAGTTTTAAAGAGTACTTTAAATGTACATATGGCTTATTGAATTTTTCCAATCTGAATTTTTGCTTTTCTATTCATAAATTGAGATAGCCCTCAAGAAACTAAAAATTATAAGACTCATAGTTTTGTTCTATTCATGAATTGAGAAAGTCCTCAGGAAACTCAAAATTATTGGACTCATAATTTTGTCTCTCTCAGGACTCCGGCGTGCACAGAGACACAGTTGGTTACACTCTCTACCTCACAGCATCTACTCAAATTCATAACATAATTTTTTAACTTAAAGTCAAATTTTTGAGTGAAGCCATTTTGAGTCATAGCCTTGGCCAACTTCTGTGTGAGTTTTCCTTGGGACCATGTCTACCCCTCAGGTTAGTCGGTTGCAGCTAGAAGATGTGGAGATCACAAAATCTCCAGTATTATGGTTAATTTTTTTTTAAATAAACACACAGTTTATATTGAGCATACTGGAAATACTTACGGTTTCTCACAGCAGAATACATGTACGTGAATATTTTAGCCTTTTAAATACCAAAATCTAAGGTCTAATGTCTTTACTTGATACCTTAAATGTTCCACCATGGTCGATGTTCTGGAATTATGAGGGCATAAAGGCTGACAGATTCTTTTCCTATCTCCGTCTTCTACTGAGCTACGTAAGGCTTTTTGAGATGAACTTAACTAAGACTCTCTTATTAGCTTTAATCTTTTCTGTTTTTTTTCTTTTATTTCTAGTTGTAAAGTTACTAAAAAATTTAAAAATAAATATAATTTTGACTCTATATGTATAAGTTACAGATCACATTTTTGTTTCCTACCTTATTTATTGTATTGTCTAGAAATTTCAAGCCAGTGTTACATAATTGTTCCTGGGGGCTTCCTTGCTTCACTGTGCCTGTAAAGGAAATGCTGGTGGTGCACCAAAGCAATGTTTGTGGGAGATGTTGACCTTAATACTGTTTCTCTCTGAGCATAGAATAAGCTTGAGACTCCTTTACATAGTACTTTACGTAGCCACCACCAGTCAGCTGAAGACAGGTAAAGGAAACAAATAATCTTAACAACCAGAGGACATAGGGGATGGGACTTCTATGCCTTCTACTCTTTTTCCTCTGTGTTACTATTAAGTATGATCTTAGTTATTTCTAATTAATGAATTATTTTTATCAGGAACATGTGCCGAATTTGATGACATGTCCTGTTTTGATAGCATATTATGGTTTTTCTCCACTGTAGATGTTATAGCACTCTACTTCTTAAATCTTTTACCCTTTTAGAATTCTTAAAATAAACCTTACTTTGCCAAGGTAGTTTTAGCACTTATACTGCAATGTTGATGAATGAGATGGGTTTCTTAAGATTCCTTTTGTGTTATAAAGCTACATGACAGTAGGTTTGCAAAATTAAATTTGTTCTTTGAAAGTTTGAAGGAAGTTTTATAGAGATTATATTTGAAAACTTAGTCCTGGTTGTTAACATTAGTTTTTCCTTGTTTCATTTTTTATTATTTATATGTTTCCAGGAAATTATTGATTTAAGTGAGATTTTAAAATGTTTACATAGAGTTACACATGGAGCTCTCTGACATTCTATAAAATCTCATTAGCATGTGTTATTTCCCTTTCCCCATTCTTTATTTTGTATATTTTTGTCCTTTTTTATTTGTGGATCCAAATTTCTGGAAAATTGTGTGTTTGATTATATTTTCTCACACAAATTCTTCTATACATGCTAAATTCATGTATTATGCACTCATATATTCAACGAAAGCTAATATTTCCTGCCCCCCATTATATGCAGACCTCTCTCTTGGGCTCTAGAGGCTTGGTGGTAAAATAGTTAGACATGGCCCCTGTTCTTGTGGAACTTATAGTCTGTTGAGGGAGAAGGGCTGTCAACAAATTATGTGTAGGAAGAGAAAGAGTGCTAGGACACATACGAGAAGGATTAAGTGAATGGATGTCAAGGAAACTTATCTGAAGCACATTGTTTAAACTACTAAAGAATTAGTATTAGATTAAAAGAAGAGAGAAGGATATCACTACAGACTGAGGAAATAGCTTATGAAAATGCCTTGAGATAGAAAAAGGAAATGAAAAGAGATTAGTAAGGCTGGAACATAAGAAAATTCTACTGTTTTCCTTCACTAATTTTCTTTTCTATTGTTATCTTTTCCTATTATTTATTTATTTATTTATTTTTTGCAGTTTTTGGCCAGGACTAGGTTTGAACCCACCACCTCTGGCATATGGGGCCAGCACCCTACCCCTTTGAGCCACAGGTGCTGCCTATTTTTTAGTTTTTTAATAGATTCATGACCGCTAATTTTCTCTCCTTTTTGTCTCTTTAGTTCAGTTTAACAAAAAATGTTTAAGATTATATATTTCCTTTTGAGTTTTTCCTAAGACTATAATTGTAATTTGTAATTTGACATATTTTTATAGTTTTCTAAATGTTCTTTATTTATAGCTTTGAGTTCTGTTTTTGAATCAAGAAATATTCAGCAAATACTTTAAAATAATATATATAGTATGGGGTGGAAAAGTAGAATAATATCTTTTTGTTACCCATAACAAGTTCTCATGGCTGAGACCCTTATAATAAAAGAGGGAATATCAAGAGAGAAACATACAAAGTTATTTAATATAAGTTTAATATAAAATAAGAGCCTTCAGAAATAAAAAGCAAAGAAACAGTAAAACCTTATATTCTTATGGGCAGGTATGCAGAAGCCCAATGGACAGAGGGTATAGTCCAATGACAGTGAACTAAGGGAACTTAGCAAGGCTGTTTGTTCAGATTCTGGGTGACATTCCTTCCCTCTGAGTAAAGGGCAGGACACTTGTCACATATGGAAGAGAAGAAGGAGAAGGCCAGAGAGTGACCTTCCTAGGTTGGGGAAGAAGGGAGAGAGAAGGTAAGAATGGCCTTCCTGGTCTGCCATTTTCCCAAATGCCAAGCTGCCATGTTTAGGGAACCTCCACACTGTTATAAAAAGCATGTGGTGAGAAGGTATCACTAACCCCATCAGAAATGTCAGGTGAGAAGGAATTAGTGGCCTACCCAGAATGTTTTGTGCATCTTTAAATACAGGCAAGATCCTCTTTTTAAAACTATGTTTCTTCTGAGATGACTTTACTTTTTTTCACAGACTTATATTTCTAGACTTCAAAAAACTTTTGTCCCCTTTATAGAAGATAATCATTAACTGCAAATTTTCATTGTTGCCAAAAAAAAACAATTACCCAACTAATTTCTGGATTTTCAGAGTAAAACTATCACACAAAGATAAAGTTAGTAGACTGTTATATATAACATTTTTCAGTGTTAAATAATAATAAAATTATTTTTCCCTTTTCTTCTATAGATGGAAAGTAATGACTTCAGAGACTTTTCTGTTATAATTCAGAGTGAGGCTGGCTTGAAGCTATCTTTAAATACAACTGGGTGTGATGAGCCTGACTGAGGAAACTGACATTTCAAATTGTGATTCTTTTCACCCCCAAAGCTAGAAGGTCTGATGTTTCCTGTAGTTAGAGCTATTTAAATGAAGTTAATTTAAGAAGTCAGAATCCAACGTGTGACTTCTCAGAATCATTCATTTGCATTACAAATCATTTAAGGGAAAAAGGAGCAACTGACTAAAAGATAGAAGAAAGACCAGAGTAAAACATTATTAATTTGAACTCTTCTGTTTTTGAATACCTGGGCTTCTATGCAGAGGTAGTGAACAAAATAATTTACAATGGAGATCAACAAGTGTTCATGGGAGAGATTAAACTATTCATTAGAACAAACTTTTCAATCTCTATCAGCACCCAAGGGTATCAGTTATGTGATGCGCACGTCATCCTTGCTTTCCAGGCCAGGGGAGTACAGAAGGGAGACTGGTGAGTCTTGCTCACTTGGTCTCAACTGTCTCGCTGTTGGTCATCATCACTGGTTGGAGAGTTAAAACCAAATAGGTGAGTCCTCACTTAATGTTGTAGAGAGGTTCTTGGAAACGGGGACTTTAAGCAAAAAGACTTATCAACAAAACCAATCTTACCCAAGGCTAATTGATATAAACAAGAGTTGAGTTCCTATAACATACTTCTGGTCACAAAAACATCACCATATTTCTAAATGAAGATTCAGAACACTTCTATTATTAAACATTGAGACAAATGTGAGCTTCTTATACATTTAAGAAAGATTTTAGATAATTATTTACCAATTTTTGGTGAATCAGTGAATGATAGTGATTGTGGTGGTGGTGGTGGTGTAAATTAAGGAATAAATGTCTGCGAAGTGAAATTGTAAGGACCACCTCCTACCATCAACAGTTCAAAAACAGCCAGAGATAGGCTGGGATTGCTGAGTGCTTTGATGCCACATCATTTACTGTCTGTCATTCATCTCTATGATTATCACAGACTTTATGAATTTTTATCTTACGATAATTTGCATCTATTCATTTATCTACTTTCTATCTGCTTATTCCAGTTGAGGGTCCCAGGTAGCTGGAGACCGTCCCAGCAGCTCCAGGTACAAGGTGGAAACCAAATCTAAACTGAGTAGCAGGGCACATTCACACGCAGACACCCTGACCCTGTGACCATGTAGACAGACCAGTTCTCCTCACATGCACAGCGCTGGGGTGTGGAAGGAAATTGGAGAATCCTAAGAAAGCCTGGGCAGACACAGAAAGAAAAGGCAAACTCCACACAGGGTGGCCCTGCTGAGAACTGATTTTTTTTCTCATCAACATTATAAGAAAATGATGTTGAATGAGGTGACATTATTTGAGGACCAGCTATACCAATATTTATTGACTATCTAGGCAATATCTAGCATAGGCTGTAAACTAAAATCAATATGTTTGGATGAATTCTTAAAACTAATTTTGTTTTAAAAATAAAATATTTGGTCCAAAGCATATTGAAATGAAAAGATTATTCTGTTGTGGAACACCACTAAATTTTGTCAGTTCTTGTCATTTCAGTGCTCAAAAGGGAATTGGTCCTATACATGTATTTCTAACAACTTACTTATAAACAAATGGAAGAACAAAAGCTTTCTCTATTTTTCAAAACAAGCAAGCAAGCAAAACAACAAGTCAATTACTGGCAAACGAGCCTATCTACAGTTCTGGTCAGCTCCCTAGTAAGATGAAAAAGAGGGCTTTGTTAACTGTGGAAAGTTTTGTTTGTTGCTTACCGATGGGTGGGTATGTCTGTTGTATTCTGGGTATGGGTACATGGACAAATGGCTGTTCTTTCTGTAATGAAAAGGATCGAATATCAGTGTGGAGATAGGAAGGCCACAATGAACACAAGCCACAGAAGTTTTAAGTCTGTGGATGTTGTACATCTTTGCTCTTGTTCCAGAATTTCATTACATTCATATTCCTCTGGGAGGCAGCCTATAATTTTGTAATTAAGATAGAATCCTTTGTGCTTTCATCTGTTGTTGCTCAGTTGTAGTTTAATTGTTGGGCCAGTAGGAGAAAGACAACTTTTATTTTATTTTATTTATTTATTTAGACAGTCTTGAGCTGTCGCCCTGGGTAGAGTGCAGTGGCATCACAACTCATAGCAACCTCAGACTCATGGGCTTAACGATTCTGTTTCCTCAGCCTCCCAAATAGCTGGACCTACAGGCACCCACCACAATGCCCAGCTATTTTTTATTGTTGTTGTTATTGTTGTTGCAGTTGTCATTGTTGTTTAGGAGGCCTGGGCTGTGTTCAAACCCACCAGCCTTGGGGTATGTGGCCGGCGCCCTACACATTGAGCTACAGTAGCCGCTGACAATTTTTAATTTAATTTTAAATGATTGAGAACACGTGTGCAATAATTGGATGCAAAAGTCTGGGCTGGAGATCTCACTAGGAGGAAAATAGGTCAGCCCTCACACTCTCATCGGTCAAGGATAATCAAAAAGCAGCATTTCTTTCCTTATCTTATATTGGTATTTTTATTTCCCCCCATAAGAGGCATGTTTTATATAAATAGCAACTATGTCTAGTAGTAAAATGAGCATTCTGTGAGGAATGAGAAAAATCTGAGTTTTAGTATGGTGGTTTAATTAAAAGAGTAATTTTAGGCAAGTAACTTGCAAACACCCTAGACTCAGTTTTCTCCTGTGTAAGTGAATTGTTATATGACATAATTTCTATGTTCTACAGCTCAGCTACAAATAATCTAAAATCTAGTCTACAAATTTACCCAAGTTTCCTAAGATCTGTCTTTAGGGCTTTTAGAAAATGTGAATCTGATAGAAATTCACCTACTGCATTTAATTTTTTGTCTTTTTGGATTTTAAAATAGTTTTGAACTGTTGACTTCATAATGTTTATAGAATACTTAACATTCTGGATTGAGTCTGATTGTTTCCTCATATTGAAATTTAACTTATTTCTCTATCATTTGTATTTTCTACAATTTAACTTCATATGATGCCATATAAGTATTTTCTTAACAAAACTCCTTCATAGATTGTATTAAAGTATGTTATACCAGAAGGTGCATACTATCTGCCTGTCCCACTGTTAGTGATGAGAAGTTCGATTCATGATTATGATGGTAACTACCAGATAACTCATTTTTTCAACTCATATATTTTATACTTCTTTGACTTTATATATTTACCTATTATTTGCACCTATACTCTTGAATTTCCTAGGTATTCATTTTTCCTCGTGGTAGCTGCCAGATCAGTCTTTTAATCATTTTCATTATCTCCATGGAGCAGATTCTCCTAGTTACCTATTAGTATCTAAACTCCTTAACCTGTTGTGGTAGTCTCAGATTACCTTATATTCTGTAGTCTTCTAGCAAGTCCCTCTGCACCAACTAAATTAATCTGATTTTTGTCTCCTATATATGATCTTGCTGTTCTCTCTGCCAACCACTGTTTTATTCCCTTCCTTTCCAATACCTTGTCTGATTACCCCTGGCTTGTGTTTATCACCTCCTTTATGATTTATCCTTTACCACTAGAATCATTTGCTATATTCAGTTTTTCTAGTGATCACATATTCAATTTATGGCATACACTGTTCTTTTATAATTTTCAGTCCAATGTTTCTTCTGCTGGAAATCATGGCTTTTCAATATGGGGATTATATTGATTCAAAGTTACAGTCATTGAAAAAGTTGAAATAAGTTTAAAATGGGTGATAAACTGTTTAAAGAATGCCTTTATTCTTTTTACGTTCATAGCCATCATCTATCAGATGAGAATACGAGTCAGCATAATGATGATGAATGAAAGAACTGCTCTTCATGAAGTCAGGGAAGCCCCCTGTGAGACTGGGCCGTCTTTCAGCAGTGTTGTGAGTTTTCCTTTCTAATTTCAGGTTAGGTGTGACTTTTATGAGGCCTATATTTCTGGAATTGGGCAGTTTGTTCCAGATGGAGCTTTTATGGCTATGGTTTGCTAGGAAATACTGCTGTGCTTGCAGACCATTCCTTCACTGATAAACCGAGTTGACTTTCTCGTGTACTTAACTCAGTTTTTCAGTGTGATGTAAGTAGGAGAGGCCTGGACCTGAAGTCAGAAGGCCAGCGTTTACATGTTGGCTATACCACTGACATTGTGTGACCTTGAGCAAATGATTTAAAACTCTTTGAATTTCACCTCGTGATTCATAAAGCACCATCTAAAGGTTAGGGATTATTATGTATGTTTTTCAGCTTAATAAGGAGATTAATAACTTCTTTCTGGAAAAAAATTTCTAACTCAAAATAGTAATTTATTTATAATTTTTAAAGTAGGAAAGATAGAGTTACTTGGATCTTTAGAGCGATAGGGTTGAAAGTAAAGAGAGAATAAGAGAATTCATTTTCCATGTATCCCTTGCTATCCATATATTTTGCTTGTTTTCTCTGTTATCTTAATTCCTTCCACCATATGGGGAATTTGGGAGTTTTTTTGTTTGTTTGTTTTGGTTATTCGTTTTTTTTTTTGGAAATGGCCAATTACATCTTACTAATTCTTTTTTTAAATATCAATCCAGCTCCTAGTTTAGGGTTTGCTTTACTCAATTGAACAAACCTCTCTCTTTCCAATCTTTTTAAAAACACTTTTGCTGTAATCATGTTCGATCAGTCAGTCATGTGATGAATATTTAGGCAGACTTTCTATATAAAAGTCACTCTTCTGTTATTAATGTAAAATTTTAGCTCACATAATAGCTGAACTGGGATTCATTCATTTGATAATAAACTGTATTAATCACCTATCATATGCATGCTCATATAAAAATGACTGCTATTCTCAAGAACCCTATGTATTAGTCTTACAGACAAACATAAAAACATCTTAATAAAATTCTAAGTACAGAGCGGAAGAAATGAATTTATAGAGAAGGGATTATTTGTAAATTGGCTCAAATGAAGGGAGAGATTATTCACTGTAAAACGTGTTAACTTTCACTTATACCAGTTGCTGATTCTTATTTAGAGACCGTTTAGCAATAGCATTATGACACTGTTTGGGGGAGAGGATTCATTATTTATAGCTGTGTAACAAATTATCCCAATATGTAGTAGAAACCACACTTTATTTCTTCTGCCACATTCTGTTGACTGGAAGTCATTAAAGTTGAGCCCATACACAAAAGGAGAATTAGATAATCCAGTTCATTAGTACATTTTCTATTTTCCACATAACTGCACTAAGATTTCTGCCACTAACACAACAACAACAACAAAATTCTGTTCTCTAGTTTTCAGTAACATTTTTCTTACTTTCCTTTAAACCCTCACCAATAGCCTTGAAGGACATTAAGATTCTACAGACACTCCCCTCCAAATCCTTACAGTTTCATCTAAGTTCTTGGTTCCAAAACTTCTCCTCCACTTTAGTTTTCACTACAGAATCATTGCATTTTTAGTACTAAAATCCTCATTTGTTATCTATTGCTATGTGACAAATTGTCCTATATGTGGCACTTAAAACAACAGTAAACACAATCGCTGTGGTTCTGGACTTCTGGAGTGGCTCAGCAAGGCATTTCTAGCTGAGGGTCTCTCATGAGGTGCAGTTAAGATATTGGTCAGACCTACAATCATGTGGGGGCTCTACTGGGGCTGGAGAATCTGTTTCTAAGGTTGCCAACTCTCAGGGCAGGCGAGTTGATGCTGATCATTGGTGGGAGGCTTTAGCTCCTTCCAATGTGGGCCCATCCATAGGCTGCTTACGTGTCTGTGGGACACAATGTCTGGCCTTGTCCAAGGCAGGCAATCCAAGAAAGCAAGGTGACTTCACCATCTGGAGTAAGGAATGTTAAAGATTTTACAGACATATTCTAAAACCACCACATCCTAAATCCTGCTTTGACCAATAATCCCTCCAAAAAATCCCCAAGGGACTGTATACACACACACACACACACACACACACACACACACACACACACACAGGAGGAAACAAGGCAAGCAAAGCTGGAATTTGACTTCAACCTGCAACACTTAACCCTAGGTGTATAGAGAGATTTTTTTGGGTGGGTCTGAACAAACTAAAACAAAAGCAGCCTGGATGTGGTGGGTCACACCTGTGATCCTAGCGCTCTGGGAGGTGAAAGCAGGAGAACAGTTTGAAGCTGAGTTTGAGACCAGCCTGAGTAAGAGCAAGACCCTGAGAGTAAGAGCCAGACCCTGTCTCTACAAAAGCTTATCCAGGCATCATAGGGTATGCCAGTAATCCCAGTGAGTTGGGAGCCTAAGTGGGAATATCACTTGAGGGCAGGAGTTTGAGGTTGCAGTGCACTGAGATGAAGCCTCTGTACTCGAGGCAGGGTAAGACCCTGTCTCAAACGAGAAAAAAAAAAAAAGGAGGCCAGAAGGCTCATAGGTGCGCTTCCCCACCTACACTGACCATTCCAGTGGGAGGAAAGTGGCAGGAGCACTGGGAGAAAAGCTAGGGAAGGGAGCAGAGACTGCGCGCTTCTGTTAATGCCCAGAGTTGCTTGTCTCAGATAGTTCCGAATAGGGTAGTAGCTCCAGGGCTTCTGCTGTGTGGGAGAAAAAGAAAATCTGAAAAAGGGGAAATATAGGTAATGGAGGCTTCTTAAGACAGCTGTGCTATTCTTTTTACTACATAAGACCCATGAAAGAGGAGAGGAGAGAAATGGCCCAACATGTTTATCCTGGTGTGTTTAATTAGCAAAGAGACTCTACCCAGCAGTACAGTGGTCTGTGTAACGCCCCCAAACTGACCAGATCACAGCAGCAGATGTCTCCTCTGTCGTTCAATAACCTGGGGAGGGATTACCATTTCACCAGTTTTTCTTTTCTTTTCCTTTTTTTTTTTGAAACAGAGTCTCACTAAGTTGCCCTCAATAGAGTGCTATGGTGTCACAACTCACAGCAACCTCAAACTAGGGCGTAAGAAATTCTCTTGCCTTGGTCTTCCAAGTAGCTGGAACTGCAGGTGGCCACCTCACTGCCTGGCCATTTTTTGGTTGTAGTTGGCCCGGGCTGGATTCGAACCTTCCAGCTCCAGTGGATGTGGCTGGTGCCCTAGCCGCTGAGCTACAAGCACTAAGCCATCCTCCCCATTTCTTAATAAATGGAGGTATGGAGGAGAGAGGGAGGAGTCTCTTAGGTGTCTGCCTACAACTTGAAGACAAGGAGTGAAGAAGCCCTTTCTGTTGACTACTTTTGCTTTGCCATCAGAGGCTGGTGACATATAGTGAAGCTCATGTGGGCAGATCGTCCTTCCACTTGGATACAGTGGGGAGCAGGTTCCCCATAACCTGATGGTCTGAGAACGGTGGCATGCCCCCTCAGCCATGCCACTGTAGAGGAAGGTGCTCCCATCTCACAGAGCCCCCCCTTCAGGAGAATGTATCCCGAACTCTCTCGGGCATGTGGCTTCCAGCCAGGTCACCAACTGTCTTGGGTAGCCCGATGCTTCTCTTAGCTCATCTCCAAATCCTCAGCACCAAGAAATGTGGAAACTTTCTATATCCCTTTCTCACACTTTGTGTCAGCTCTATAATGAGCCAACTCGCAGCAACTCCAGGCAAGGAAAAAACCCCTGCCTGAAATTCCAGAAGGGATCCCCAAATGCTGTGCGATGGTTCTCCGAGACTTGACGCTTGCCAGGGCGGGAGAGGGAGACCTCTTTGCCTTTCACACGCGGCTCCTCCACCATTCAGAAAATGCTAAAATGGAAGAAGACCAAGTATGAAGCTGTGACTCCTCCCCCAGCCCTCTTTCTCCCTCTCCCTGTTTCTGCCTCTCTTTGTACAGATGAAAGTGGAAGGACTGCTGTCAAATAGATACTGCTGGAAGACCACAGCACAGCCAAGCACGGCCGGGGCCTGCACTTACAGCAGTGGGCTCTGAAGGGTGAAGGAAGTGCCTTTTGATCTTAGCAATGAGGTGTTATCACAGTACTTGACACCGTCCAGTTGCATTAGCAAATGATTTATGTGACCATCTCAATCCTCCACAACCTGAGCACTGTCTGCCACGCCCTGTGTGCCAGGCTGTTTCCCTCCTTTGCTGCCTTTTCACCTGCTTTCCGATCCCCTGAAGCTGCTCTTCCTCTTCTCTCCATCATCATGACCATGTCGTTCTCCAGCCCATCCTCTCCCAGGTTGAGTAGACCACTTCTTCCTCATATTCCCATGAAACTCTGAATGGCAACCAGTCCGTGACCCCTTTGAGGGCAGAAAGCACTTCTGAGTCTTACTCACTTTCGTGTGTCTAGAGCCAGGCACGAGATATTTTGTGCCTACCTGGCACAAAAATAAGTATCCATTGCATCTAGAACTGAAGGGAGGTTCTGGAGGAGATTCACCATGCCCAAGTTGTTTATCACTCTTGCACTCCTCTGCACCTACCCTTCTATTTTTATTTGGAAGATGCATTTTGGAAACAGGTCATTTAAAACCGCTTCCATCCTGCTCTCTCTACACTCTCTGACTGCACATCTTTTGCAAGAATATTTTATAAAAGTGCTTCCCCTGTCCCTCATAATGTGTGTTAGCACCACTGTATTGATGGAATAGCTTATATATTGACTGGCTATTTTCCTCAGACTCTTTTTCTTTTAAAAAAACATAACTTTCAAATATGGAGAACCTAAATATCTCTATGTAAGAAATGAGAAAAGATGTAGTTGTCCTCTAAATTTCTGATGCTATCAGAAGCCACCTTTGATAGCATTGATTTAATAACCAACCCAAGATAGATCTGAAAAGCACCCTATCTGTAGTTTCTTTAAAACAAATAATTCAGCCAACAAAGACACATAAAGGAATGATAAGCAAGGATGATCAATACTAGGATATTTATTCTGCATCTTGAGTCCAAGAGAACAATTCTGGGATATTTTCATTTCATAAAGAAGCTGAAACAATTTATGTATTGAGGCTATTATGAGAAAGGCAATTGCATAATAGTTTGTGCTGCTGTGTGCCAGGTGCTTCCTCAGTAAATACTTTATTTCATTGCCTCATTTGGACTTTACTACCTTATTGTATTATTCTCAAGGGAAATGCAACTAATAAAAAATACATATTACATATATATAAATCTTTCCCTATATATTTATTTATATATATTTAAAGAGATTTATTGTAAAGAATTGACTCATGATTATGAAGGCTGGAAAGTCCTAAGAGATCTGCAGGGTGAGTCAGAGGGCTGGAGACCAAGAGAGCCAATGGTTTCCTGCCAGCATTCAGGCTGACAAGCTTGAGACCCAGGAAGAGCCAATGTTTCAAGTTCAAAGGCAGCAAAAAAGCTGATAGCTCTGTTCAAAGGCAGTCAGGCAGGAGAATTCTCTCTTGCTTGGAGAAGGGCCAACCTTTTGTTCTACTCAAGCTTTCAACTGATCAGATGAAGCCGA
This sequence comes from Arctocebus calabarensis, assembly GCA_963573935.1. Taxonomy (NCBI): domain Eukaryota; kingdom Metazoa; phylum Chordata; class Mammalia; order Primates; family Lorisidae; genus Arctocebus; species Arctocebus calabarensis. Next base: position 39,389 of record CAUYON010036588.1, read on the forward strand.
CCCACATCAGAGAGGACATCTTTCTTACTCAGTCTGCCAATTCAAATGTGAATATCATAACACGCCCCCCCGTGCACCCCCCCACAAAAACACTCAGAATAATGTCGGACAGAATATCTGGGCGCCCTGTGCAATAATCACATTGATACCTAAAATTAACTATCGCCACCCCTTTGCAGTAGGTCCATGGCTGTCTCAGCTTTTTAGGTGAGGAAAAAGGGAGAGGGTTGGACCTTACTGCCACATACAGCTGGTAAGTGGCAGAGACTGCTTCAACCCAGGTCTGACTAAACAAAGCACAGTGCTTCAGAGGAGATCACAGTTAGAAATTTAGACAGACCTGCAGGGTTTTTTTTATTTTTTGGAGAATTAACATTTTTAAAAATGAAAAAAGCCAACAATCCCATATATCAATGGGCAAGA